>QTSX02000918.1:0-146765 GCA_014839935.2 Entomophthora muscae | reverse complement strand
CTACACCATGATTGCCTGAGACCCTGCAAAGCGAGACAAAAACAACGAGAAACCACCCTGCCCGCCACAAAACAACAATTCATCCAGTATGGCGCCCGGGCTCCTGACAACCTCCCTGACAACCTTTCCAGAGGAGGCCAACCTTCAGTCAGGGGGTGTCAAAACAGCAGGCTCAATCCGCCAGCAAGGTTTCAAACAAGCGGGTTTGTGACCCACAATACAATTACCCAGCCACTCAAAGCCAGACTAGGAAGTCAACTCAAATTACCAAATCCAACAACATGAACAGATGATGATCCTTTACAATGGATACCTCATTTTGGCGCTTGACTCTTTACCAGGATCAAGCCACCCCCTTCTTCCATCCAACTGTGTGACCAACAATCATGTTCCTGCTATCCATTGATTCACTATGACTATATAATCACTATCTTGCAATAAAGATTATTATTTAGCTTCTAAATTTTTCCCCTTGTAACTCTGCTAAAACAGCACAGTTACAACACCATCAATGCCAATATCTACCTTGTCAAGAATGGAATAAAACACATCACAGCCAGCCCATATCACCCTCAAGCAAATGGACAAGTAGAACAACTAAACGGCTTGCTTGTAGAAGCCCTCAGTAAGTTATCTGCTAACAATCCAAAGGCCTGGGTTGACATGCTACCAACAGCACTTATGGTATGCAGAACACAAGTCAACTGTAACACAGGAAAAAGCCTGTATGAACTTGTCTATGGGCATAAGCCCGCCCTTGTTAGCACTACCTCAGGTCCATGTTTACATCTACCTAAGAAGTTACCAGACAACAGTGACCCTGATATACAGCGTGCTAGGAAAGACCAAGAAGACATGGAAAAGAAAAGAATTGAGAGAGAAGCAACCCCCCTATAGCAGGAAAGATTCCAAGTCAGGGAAAAGATTTGGGTTGTCAGCTATGATCAGCACAAGTTAGATCCAGGGTAAAAGGGCCATTGATTGTCATGGAGGTCAAGCCCAACAATACCTACCTCATCAAGGGAATTGGTGCTCAAACTAAACTAAAGTGCATGCACCATGGCCGCCTCTGCCTGTGCAAAGCAAGAACAGCTCAACTAAATTCCAGTCTCCCTGTCCCCAACGCAAAACTGGATTAATACCAAGCTCGATTCCCCAACACACTTAAGAAAATTCCCAAGGCTCCCCTTCCAGTACCCCAGGGGGAGATATCGCAACATCTTTGATTACTCCCTCTCAGGGAATTAATGCCCCAAGTAGTTCTCCAAATGAATCACCAAATGGCTCACCAACTAATCATTAAGTCAGTGGTACTACTATTGTTCAACCATTTATTACAGGGATCAAATATTTTGAATCCTAAGAGGAACATTACTTGAATGAGGCTTGTAACTTATTAGGAACACTACTCAGATAAGCCCCATGACTCCCATGACATACATGAACAGTATTTGGCTTTCCATGATACTATATATTATCCTATATTCATATCAAATAAAGTTATTTATATGGTGCAGGGAACTAATATTTAGTTTACGTGATTTTATTCCATCTGATTCGATGCAGTTTGGTTTTTGAGGGTTCGTTTAATCGTCAAAATTAGCCTTGGATTTAACCCGAGTTGTTGATCGGTTTCACGCTATTCCGCTCGATCTGTGCAGCTCCAGGTTTTAGCGATTCGGGGTTCGGTTACAATGAATTGCTAGTTAAAAGTTCACCGTTCAAGCTTTAATTAGATACAAAAGGTGGCTTTGGATCCCACGAAAATCAAATTTCCAGATTAAAGGTTTTTCGAGCTGGGCACTTTCGATTTAAGCAATTCGACCTTATCGGAGCGTATCGATTTCGCTGCTAACTCTGGGGTTAGTGCCGATATGCTGGGTCAAAAAAACGCAAGCTCACAAGTAAGTGGCTTGGCATAAGTTTGCATCACGTGATGGGAACATAATATATGTTTCAGGTATGAAGATCATGCAATATGCCAACCCCCAGCCAATCATATAAAGCTTGACCAATCAAAGCATCATGCTTTTTAAAAGAACGAATCAGACGAAAGATCCTTTTAACGGTTAGAAATATTTGAATTATAGTTGGGATTCGCGTCAAAGACCGCTGCAGAATATTTTGAGATAGACATAAGATTTTTAATCCTCTCGAAAGGTGGCTCATGGGAACAAGCCTGAGCATATCAATAGCATAGAATCAATTGTTGCACGGATTGCAAATACTCAGTCATGCAAACCTTATCACCCTGAATTCAAAGGGTTATTGGTCGGCCATTACAGCCTATCCCCAGCAGTTCAAGCAAATATTTTTCATTAATAAAATATTTAGCGACGTTCCTTGCTTCTGGTTTACGGACCAAGGATTAGTTGATCTTGGAACTCTTGGCTCAAGAATAATGAAGCTCAAGCATGATATATTTTACTAAATTTAATGATTTAAATTACCATGCTGCCATTCGAAAATAATATTTTAAACACATGTGACGATGAAACAGCCAATTCAATAGCGAAATTGATTGTTTAAAAGAATGGCGAGGTGCGTCGCTGAAGTATGGTTCAATTAACCAAGTTTTTAGCATTTCTTTCTCGAATAGCCAACTTTTTTGGAGGATTGTTTGGTAGGGGAAATGGATCTTCTGGTAAGGATAATCTACATTCTGAAGTTAGCGGCAAGACAGAGGGCTCCTTTGCGTTCAACAAATCGATGTATTTAGCAGAAGGTGTGGGATGGGTTGACTGGGCTTCCCGCTTCACGGCATTTCATCTGCAGCCAGAATGGTACGGCAAGGAAACTGTTGTGAAGATGAAATATATGATGGTTCCTCCAGGAGATACGAGACTATGGACTTTTGATCCCGAGTTCTACCGCTTTGACGGAGGAAAACCGATTTCCGAGGAGTTGGACTGCCCTTACCAAACCACATGTCTTGTGATGGCTGATTGGCAGAAGTTTGCATGGCATGTGGAATGTGTCATGTTTGCTAAGCAAAAAAAATACTACCCTTGCGTATCACTCAATTAATTAACAACCTCACCAAGGCAAGCACATCCCACTATATGTTTGTAAGTGGCCCTAAAGTGGGCAAAGTTTACTTTAATGGAATATCTCTGGGACTAACTGGGCAACGTTTGCATAAGGTTTATGTCATTAGACCAAAGATACACTCGATATCGTCTCCCCTCTTCCTCCCTTCAGGATTGCCAGACGGCGTGATCAGTTTTGAGTAAACATCAAGTTTTTTATTACCACACCATTTAAATAATATAATCAAGCTGGGTTAATTCCTTTGAATCTATAGGTACCTACTTAGATTCCGACAAACTGACATCATCTTTAATTTTAAAAATGAATTTTTAAGGGGGAAATCATAAATACCGTCATTTTGTTGAGATGGCGGTGTCAGAAATCCAGTTGTAAGAATTGAAGCGGGTACCATATATACATGTATATAAGGGTATTGATTTCGGTCGGTATCAGCTGATGAATTAGTCGTATGCAGTTTATTTAGCTGAGTCACAGTAAAATGTTTTCGGCTATTGTGAACATGCCCCTACAGCCAATCATATACTGCTTTATTTTAGGGTTTAGCAATAGTCGACCTTGGCCTTTAACTTTTCTAAAATAATTTTAAACTGAAATCTGAATATCTGATGCAGTTCCAGGTTCAGACCAGCTCCACAAATCGAATTAGAAGCCAAACCGGCAAAGAATTCCAAAACTTTATTAACCTTGAAAGCCCATCTTCCCGGATCCCAAATGAACCGTCCTTCTACATATGTTTTTTTATATCTAGCTTTAAACTCTCTGAGTAGAGGACAATGCAGTGGCTTTCAAAGCGGTGAAAATAAATAAAACCGTGTCATCTGTAAGCAAAATCAACTCAAACTCCAAATACCAGTACAAAGTATCCCATCAGTTAACATGGGTTTGGGATATCAATTCACAAACTGCCCAAAAACCCAGCAAACACTCACATAATACAAAGGAAGACAATCAAGATAAGGTATGAAACCTAGAAACCACAAAAAACAGATTCAGTTATATTTTGTTATACATATATGTTTCTATGTAAATTGGGGAAATGCACAGAGTTGTAGCAGGTCAAAGCTCAAACTAATACGAAGCACTATGTCATCCCAATCCACCAACAAAACAAACCGTAGCTGGGTGAAATTTGATATCTCAGCAATGGTACCCAGCTATCTAAAAAAGATACATAATCAGAAACATAGACCATGCAAATATTGTTTGGGTATCTGATTTTGGTAAAATTTAGGAACATTGATCCGGAAATCAATTTACTGAGTCTAAAATGATACATGTGTCATAAATGTGCTGGCAGAGTTACAAGGGGGAAATGTTTAAAATAGATCACCATTTTTATTGAGATATTGGGGGCTATATAGTTGTAGTGAGCTGCTGGGAAGGAATAAGGCTCCCCCTGATCAATCGCTTGGATGGGCAGGGGGTGGCATGATCCTACCAACGAGCGAAGTGCTGAATTGCGTTTGCCGCTGGTTCAAGATTGCTATCGGTTCATGTTTTCTTGCTTGATAATCTGAGTCGACTTCCACATTTGGCTGTGAGTGACAGGATGGCCAAATCAAGAGGTACAGGGCCTTTTATGCGGAACCTTTCTAGGGGTTGACCCTGAAGTTGCAACCCATGTACAACTAAAAATGACTAGTTAAAATATAAAAAAATATAAGTAGGCAGTTTTATGGTCTGCATTATAATTTAATAGCCATAACAGGTAAAAAGCAATCCATAAAATTAGAGCTATACATTAATATAACTTGATTCAGAATTTTTTATCACATTGCAAAATTGGCAGGATTCCAACAACAAAGCAGCAATGCAGCTGGTGAGTGCTTAAAATCAAGTGCATGTAGATGTAGAAGCCAGATAAGGTCACTCAGGATGAGAGAAAATGAGTATGAACCCAAGGGTACCCAAGCTTATCATAAAGGCCACCAATATTATCTCATCTAAACAGTGAATAACAAAGAAGTCAAAGTTTATTTGGGAGATCCACCTACTTTACTATTGTGATTCTATTACATAAAGCCTATTAAATAAGGTCCAGTTAATGTTTGACAAAATATACAAACCTTATGTGAGCAAAGGCAGCAAAGAAAATGACAAAGAACCCCAGTGCTTGGACACTACACAAGAACAAGGGGTTGAAAGGGCCATGGTCTTCTATAGAAAGGTGCTTATGCCATGTTTACCAGCTTTACAGCTGGATCTTAATACCTCTATGCATAAAAATCACAAGGATTTTGTGCTTAACATTAAGTGCATTATCCTGATCAATTTGATACAGGATACCAGCAGCTGCCAGAAGACCACAGGTATTGTCAGAGTAGCCCCAAAGTTTTCTGATAATATGTACATCTGCTATATCAACACCATAAAAAACATCTCAGTAAAGAGAACCAAGCACCTCTCCACACCATCAAACAAGGAGCACAAAGTAACCATTCACCAGTGAGTAAATTGAGGCTGCCATCTCAAACTGAAAAATATACAGACCATGACTAAGTCAACTTTTAACCTTAATGCATTAATTTCATTCTATCACCTTATGGTTAGAGAGCCAAGATTCTCATCAGAAAAGCTCATAGTATATGTCATACCATGCCCCAAAGGGAGGTCTTTTTAAATATTGTTAATTTTAGTTAATTTTGCTTTAAATCCTTAATTTAAAAGAAAGAAGAAATTTATTAGTAGTTTTTCAATCAAGTTTTCTACCTCTGCTTTTTGCTTCTTTCTTTTGAGCATGCTGATCCTCTTCTGCTTCTATATGAATCCTATACCAAAAATGGGTAGTCTATCTTTTGTACTGCTTAAGCAATTGCATTGCTTTTGGCCTACTTCTGCAGATCTTCAGGCGCTGCTATCACTGAGTGTAAAGACCTAACAATTGGGGAAGTACTTTAGCAAAATAAGGTACCAAGTTGGCAACATGGAAACATGTGAGCGCCGTCACAATTGGATAGACCTTCATCATCAATTGAAAGACTTTGGTGTGTACGTTATAACATCCAAAATTACTGGCAAAATACGCAAGTACATAGTATATACAGATGTATATGGCTACAGACTGGGTGGAGTGGGGCGATACCAGTGTGGGCCAGGAGTACCACTCGGAGGAGTTGAGCTGCGCCGGCTCCTTTTAGTAGTACTTGCCAGATGGATTGTTGAATGGCCATGCTGTTGATTAGATTGGTGACCTCTAATCCCTAGGCATGCTATGAGGACAGCTGAGAAGATTAGATGATTCATCTTCTGATCCTGGGAAAGGGCAGACAAAGCTTAGTGTCCTGTTCAACTTCTTGTAGATAAAGTCTTTAAATTGATTTATGTGATACTATTGAGGGGTAATTTCACTCAATGATAGCACAAAATACCATCAAGTGATTTGGCTTTATTATATACTATCATCCTTAGTGGGGCATGAATAGTAGAAAGCATTGGACAGGGAACCCCAAACACTTGGTGTTGTCTGGAATTCCCTTTTGGGATCGGAGTGGTTTGGCAAACAATGGATTATTAATCTTGATATCACATGAATTTGGAGCATCTTCAGGCACTTTCATGCATCCAAATTCAACTTCTGCAGTTGATGCATTAATTGTTATGCTGGGCTGCTTGTCAACCCCCTCCAAATTTGGTAGATTCCAAATTTGGGTAGCAGTTCCCCCCATTTTTGGACTTGGGGAAATTGACTTTTTTGGGTTCCTTATTGGGAACTTTTGCTATCCAGCCAGGGTGGACAGCCCCACTGTGGGGGGTGCACCGTCCCCCGCTGGCTGGCGGCAACCGCACCTGGCCTATAAAATCTAAATTTTGAAGGACATGATTCTTTAATCTATTTTTTAACCCCTCCCTGTTTTGCAGCAGTTTCCCCAATAGGGGGAACTGCTGCATTTTTTTGGTTTTTGAGCTGAATTGTGCCCAAAATCTTGTCTTGTAAAATGGTGTTGTCAGGAATATTCCTGACACTGAGCTTCCCTATGCTTCCTTGTTTCTTCACTACTATCACCTTATTTTGGGCTTCCTTGGTCCCTGTTTCTGGGTAGGTCTTCCCATTTATTCCCTCATAATTTCTATGAATAAAGCAGGCTTCTGAAAGATAAGCTTAAGCTTTAGTCTAAAGGTTGGCTTTCTAATAATCAACCTGTATTTTTGCACTTAAATCTTTTAAATCTAGTTGCAGATTCTTGAAATAAGTTTTTTCACTTACCCTATTTTCCCCTCAGAGTTAAAGAAACAAATTTTCATCAATCTTAATCATCTTAAAATTTATTAGGCCTATAAATTTATCTTTCATATTGATTCCCATCATGGTTCTAGTTGAGAACCAGCATTTAGCTTGCTTCCACCAGGGGCATCCTTTGAGGAAAATCTTACTTCTTACATGTCAAGGTTCTCTTACAGGGAGTATCCCAATGTTGGTATCCATTTAGTTACAGAAAAGCTGGTATTTAATACCTTGCTTATATAGTCTTGCTGGGGTAGTTAACCCAACAGCACCTTCTGTTTCAAACCATAAGCTCTTAGTAGGGGTGTTGAAGGTTGTTTTACAAGCTGTTACAACCTTCTTGTACTTATTGGAGTTAAATCTTAACAGCCTGGACAGCATAGTATATCATCTTGTCCCTACTGGGCAAGACCCTAAAATATCACCAAGCAGCCATAGTAGTCCTTATTATATAGAGACCAACAGGAAATATTCTGAGGCATACAGTGTACTTAATAATAAGGGTACCTTAAAATGTTACTAAATTGAAAAATCACCTTTTACACTGTCTATGTACAATGTATATGGTTAGGTTCCTATTGTGCTCTTAATTCTCTTCAGAGGACACCAAGGTGTGTCCTGGATTAATGTCAGGGACTGATTGGGTGGGGCTGATACCCTGAAGTTGTACTAGTCCTATGAAAGGAGCATAAGTGATTGATCTGATAACTGCAATAAGAACTCACCATGCCCCCAATTTTCATTGGCAATTGAGAAATAGGGGGAAAGATTTTGCAGCAATGTATAGTCTATCAAAGCCTCTTCATCATCTAGTGGCTTTTTGTATGATAATCTTTGGCAAAGCAATGTTGGAAATTTTGACCAAACAATGATGACAATTAGACAAAGCTCACAGATTGGGGTTGATGCAATCAACCCCATAAATTAGTAGTATAAAAAGTAATGATGCCAATTATGATGGAGCTTGCAGATATGAATTACAGCTGCCAAATAACATAAATTGGTAGTATAAGTTATATGCATAGTAGATTGGCTTTAGTCTGCTGACCTTAACCCTAAATTAGCCAATGATAAGCACTGATGCATCACTAAATATGCATGATTTGCTGCTGCGCCACTTTGGAAAAGACACAGGTTTGCCTGGTAACTGGATTAGGCTCCAAAGCGCCACCTAAAAATTATTGCAAGCACTGCCTGGCAAATATTGCAGGCACCAAGGCATTGCTTTAATTTTACATTGAGCATCAAGGCGCTGGGCTCAATCCTCATTATCTTGAATTCCCATATTTATCATATTAATAATCATTATTCCTGGAGTATGCCAGAGAAGTAGGAAGTGATCCTGAAGTAACTAAATTATTCCATGGCAGCAAGGATTACCTGTGCTGAATGAAGATGAAAGTATTCTATTGGTTGACGTGCAATAAGTGCTAAACCTAGATTAATAATTACCCAAATTAGGGGTGTGTTAGAATGTCCTAGAAGACATTGCTAGCAGCCCAGGGATTAACCTTTGGAGAAGGTATAAGAAGAATTAATCAATTACAATAAAATTTCTTTGATCTATCTTTTAATCTGGTTGACCTTTATCTTTATCTTTAAGTACTTCTGCATGATCAGAAGACATTTTTCAGGGACCCACTTTGCAGGGAGTAAACTTCCCAGCTGATGGGCCAAGGCCCCTACATTCAAGCCTGCTATGACTGAGCCAATAGGAACTGTGACCATTGCAAGATGACCAAGTTGTCCTAGGTAAGCAAATCTTCCAAACATAGAACTGAATTGCCCAAGTAGATAGTAACCCACCAAGTACGTCAAGAGGTAAAATGAGGCGTAAGGTCTAACCAGAGTAGGTTCAGTGGGTGGGGAAGCAAACAAGCGACCGTAATGGAATTTACGTCCCCAATGTCCCAAAGGATATTTGAACCATCCATTGGCAAGGGATTCCTTCTGGTGGGCGTCATCTGGGGAGGAATTATACTAGTCAGTGGTTGGAAGTGGGTTTTCCAAGGCGTACACCTTGGTCAAGAAGTAGGCTAGAAACCAAGATAGGAAAAGGATTCCCCTCATGGCTTCAAAAAAGGAGTGTTATCAAAAATGGAGGAGTAGCTAGAAGAGTAATAATCTTTATTGTTGGAACAATTGGAAAGAATAAAAAGTGGGCACTTAAATAGTCTTAAAATCAAGGCTGAGGTATTTGAGTGGAGTTTGAGGGAAATAAGAGGGGATTTTCATGAGTTTATCATGTAAAGCTTACCAATTTCAGGTATTGGATCCAATGGTTCTTAATAATAAACATTCCAAGTTGATTGCATAGCAGGAGCCACAAATATCTTGTAATATAGAAGCTAATTAAGCGGAGTAAGCTGGGAAGATCCAATATGCTGAAGTACGGCGCTATGCCTAAAGGCAGAGAAAGCGGGTTTAGGGTTGTTCAAGAAGCTAAGATCAGACAATCAAACGCTGAGCAGTAAGTGACGTAAACCCGCTCAGAATTAACCTTTTCAATCTCAAAAGGCTTTTTGAAAGCAAAAAACAATTGAATTGAATGATCATAAATAGGTAAATCAATATTTTGTGATGATCCAATACTAATGATGCATTCTTTAGAAGAGTCCAGGGTTTGAATCCGGTCTTAAAAGCTTCTGAGACTAACAACATCATTGTGAAGTGTGTTTTGTGAAGTTTTTGACTTTAAATCCTTTGAGTATTTGTTCTGGTGCTGGTTGGTAAGCTTGTTGTTACAATGTGTATAAATAAGATTCAAGTAGTCAGGGAAAGAATCCCTGACAACATTGCCAGAGAATAATCATGGTTACATTCAACCCTGGCTCTTCTGATACAATACTACTCATATCCTCACATATGACTGTATTCAGGCAAATTTCCAGTGCCCTATAATCTCAAATAATTGTGGCGCTGTAATGCAAAAAGTGCAACAAGAAATATCCTGTATCTCAAGGTTATTTACACTACTTTACTCATTCCTCAAGGAGAAGTTTTCTATGAGTGAACAGGCTAAATTCTTACTTCTTATGATCCTCTTGAATATGTTCAAAATCACTATCACTGTGGAAGTTCTCTTTCTTTAAAGAGTAGAATAGGGATTGAGATATTTATTTTTTAACAGAAGGAAAATTCCCTTAGAAACCTTCTGATTTGTCACCATTCTTGAGTCCTTTTGGCCAGCTACTCCTTCATAAAGGACTTCTGAACAGCTCAGAAGACATCAGGATATTGCAAGCTAACCAGATATGTAATTATCAGGATGCAGATCAAGGGCCCTCAAAGATCCTTCCTGCAATCAAAATATTTCTAAAAGACCTTTTCAACTTTCCAGCCATCCTCCTTCTTATAGTGCCTCTTCCCCAAAGGTTCTGCCTTCAGAATGGCTTTTTTCAAAAGCTTAAAGTATTGATTCACTCTTCTCTTATTTATACTTTAAAATTTTGGCTTCCAACCAGCCATATCTATCAGGCAGCATGCCCTCAAACCAACCAATGATTTTAGTGTGAAGACTGCACTATTCATGATGATCCCCCATAATACATTTAGGAAATCCATTTCCATCACACAAGTTGTTTGAAAAGTTAACTCTTTGCACATCAAAGCGTCAGCTGGTTCCATGTTTTGGCTCAAATCTTTTCTGCCTTGTGGTCTATTCTCTAAGGTAAATAAACCTTTATTTATTTATTATTATTTATTTTTATCTTTTTCTGAATATTACTATTTTATTCTTTGATCTCTTTTTTTGCCACTATAGATTACTTAAATTTAGAATTAATCTCTTTTATCTACTACAGATGACTTACATATAGGTTTTCCCCCTGTATGTAGCCACCATAGGTGTCTTTCACCAAGGCTTTCAGAGGCAAGCATTTAATCTCTTCATGATACTTCCCCCTATTTTCTCCACAAATGGTTATCTTGGGAATTTGAAGAGTAACCCACTCCACTCCTGGGCATCACTCTAATCCCTTGGGTTCAGCAGCTACTTCTCAAGAAATTCACCCCTCAAGTTACCCCAGGCACCCTATGCTTGAACGGTGACAGAAAGGCTCTTTTTTAAAATCACTCAAAAGACATAGGCAGAGAAACTCTTAAGTCCTTTATTTCAATAGGCAAGAATAACCTAGCTGTATTCTCCCCCAGATGGTACCAGGACTTCTGTGTTTCTTCAGCACTCTATTATCCCAGGGACACAGCTGCATTACACCTCACCCATTTGGACTTCTGGAAGGGTAATCTACCTCAGTATCTTCCCCTTTCAAGGGAAACCATCTTTATTATTACCCATCTGGTCTAGGGATGCTTATGCTAAATTAGCACAATTATCCCTGGGTACTCTATATACTCTTCTCAGGTACCAATAGAGGACTACCCTACTGGCACCTCAAAGAAAAACCAAACAACCAACATATACCTCTCTCATGCAGCTATTCTCTTCTTGTATAAAATCAGCCCATGCCTGAAAAACTACTGCACAGTTTGAATTGTCACACTGCCTATAACTCTTGGTATAATCACCCCGTGGAACTACTTATATCCTTCCAAAGCACTAATAAAGTAGCGCCTTAATAGTACCTCAAGGCATATCAAACTACTAACAGCCATCACAGCTAGGCAGATCAATAAAACACTAAACATTGACCTTTCTCATGCAACCAATATTTATTCAACCATACCTATACCTTGCCTTTAAACCTGCTCTAAATTTGGATCTTTACACTAACTCTAAACAAGAGCCATTCCTGCCCATCCCTTAAGGAGATATCCCGGAAGGATGCATTATATATCAAGACCAACCTTTTTTAACCAGTGTCTACTATGAGCTCCACCTATATTAATGTGATATTAGTGTCATCCCTCCTCAGCTGTATGTTTCCCAGAAAATGCTGAACCTGCAGCTGGAATCTTTAATAGGTGGTTTAGAGGGCGCTGGCATTGTGGTTTGACTTCACTCTGCATAAACCTATCTCCTCATCTGCCCAGTTCCCAACCCCATGTGGGTTACCCCAGCTTTGGGACCCCTTGCTGTTCCTGATGCTGCCTGGTTTACTATGTGATCAGGTTGCAAAGGCAAGGTTCTCTGAGCCTCCTTCAAAGAGGCATCCAAAGCCATCTACAATGAATCAATTCACCCCATTGTGTCTGGAAAGCCTTTTTAAGCATTAAAAAATCAGGAAGTGTTGAGGAATACCTAAATTCATGGAAAAGGGCACTTGTCACTGCCCAAGAGGCCATAAATAACATGAAAATAATGCTCTTTAAACTTACTATTGATGAGTTTAAACCACATGTGTGTAATTGAGTGCTTGTGGAATCTTGTACATCATTTTTATTGTTAAGAGAATTTTTTGAAGCAAACAATCAAGCCACCATAGAATTAAGAAATTCTAAGGGGTCAAATATAATGTCCTGTCTTGCATGGGGAAATACTTTTAACAAATAGGTTGCTATCAGCCCTGCTAAAAAGACAAGATCAATAAGCATCCATACAATAGGAGGTTTAATTAGTGCAAATGGAGGGATCAGAAAAATCTTGTGCGGTGTAGACACAGAAGGATTTAAAACCCCATCAAGCTCCAACCTCAAACTTCCATAGCCAAAAATTATTTCACTTACAATGTGCACAGATTTAACGTGTTAGATATCTTTAAAGTAGATACCCAAACCCTATTCTAAAAGCTTTTACACCCAAAATAAAATCATTTGCTTGGCTTACCCTTTTTCCTTCCATTATAATACCAACAAGCTTCTTGTAGACACAGTAGCAAACCACACTATGATTAACCAGGATTTTGTGGACTCACACCAGTTGAAGCATATTTCAAGTTGATTCAAGGCTGTGCCCATGGTAGATTCAGAATAATGATGATAACTAAAATCTGCTTCTCTCTATAAGAATGAGTAATTAATAGTTAAAATATCTTCCCCAATAATGTGTGATCTTAGCCACAAAAAAGTTTATGGCCTAGGCTGGTTTGCCACAACCATCCCTATATGAACTGAAGCACATCAGTTAGCATCCTCAGACAGAAAGCCTTGATTTTTCTGGCTTATCCTGTAGAGATAAAAAACTCCTTCACAACACTGTTTTTAAGAATCACAGAGAAAGATTATTATGAGTTTAATAGGATAAGCTTTGACTTCAATCAGTGTTCCTTTGATGTCATTTGCCCCAAAACTACTAGGATTCACTCATACATCAGCCTTAAACAGCTCTACAAGGTTCATTCAGTGAGTTAGGATATTTTCAGCAAGACACTGTACTATTTTCTCTACCACCAGAAATCCATTACACTGTTCAATTTTAAGAAACCATGCCAAATGCACAATCCTTGTATTTTATTACACCCAAAGAGGACAAAGCTCTCCACTAGCACCTTATGGACGCTCTAGACAAGGGATTCATTTTATTTTCATATTGCTGTAGGATGCTGAGGTATTTTTTTAGAAAGTAAATGCTCTCTATATTTTGTCACTGAATATTGCGCTCTTAACAAAGTCACAGTCAAAAATTATCTTACCCTTGATCAATGACCTTACTAATATAATTGCTGGTGCAAAGGTATTTTGTAAATTGAAATTGCCACAGGGTATACTCAGGGTTGAGTTGCCCCATAAATGCTACAAAGACTGCCTTTAGAACTTGTGTCAATATTTTGGGATCTTGAGGAAGAATTCTTTATGTTTATTGAGTTGATTTAATGACATCTTGGGATAGTTATTGATGGAAATGAATATATATGGCAACATACTTGTTTCTGATTGATGTGGGTATATTGCTCAACTGGCATGGCTCCATCTTATGTCTGTTTAGATGCAGCACCAGCAGCTTTGGGCAAAGGTGGCTTTAGAAGGATCTGGGAAGTAACAATGATTTTCTCTTATTGATTAATTGACACTACTAAAATATAATCAGTAGTCATTTGAATGGGCTTAAACTTTCTGGATTTCAAGCAGGCTTAAAAGGGCTTTTATAGCATATCACACTATGGTAAGACTGGCGTCTTGTTGTTGTTAACTATTACTAGCTATCCTAGGATCCCTAAGCTGCTAGTTTTAACCCATAATGTTGTAACTCTAAACCCAAATACTGGTTCAAGAATGAGGCAATATACTATACTGAAATTTCCCTCTTCAATATGGATATTTCTTTGACTTAATTAATGTCAACTAAGTGATGATTATTGTCAGGATCCTGTTCTGCGCTTGGTGGAATACAAATGTGAGCAGGCGGTCCTTTGTCACATTTCTTGATAAATTGGATACTGATAGGTAGTTTATTTGTCTGTTGATATCAAATTTCCCTGTCTTAATTCAGTTTGGTAGTGGAAAAACTACTAGAGTATCACCAAATGGTTTCACTTGCTAATTTTTTAGGTGCATCACCCAGCCAATGGTTGTTGATTCATAATGTCTTAAGTATCTCTTGAATAGGGGAATTGTATTTTTAGATGTTAGTGTTTCACACACCTATATTTTTGATCAACCTCATGGCCCATGGATTTTACATCCAGAATAGAGATTTTGCATCTGGCAGTGGCCTGTCTATTTTAGTCCATAGCTATTATGATGAGGATATAGATCAGTTAACCCTAATTGATCAGGATTTCCTGACAACTTGCTTTAGTTTTTTAATTGTAGAGTGATGAAATTTGGGATGAAATATGGCCCTTCACCTTTACCATGTTAATAAATTAATAATTTGATATGCTCATTAGGAAGTTTTTATCTGCATACTTAAATAGCATAAAGTATTCAGTGGAGGCTAAGAGGCACACGTACAGAATCTTTGAGCCACCTTAACCACGCTTTTTAAAAACCAACTGAAGGCTATACCTTCCAAAAGCAAGCTCATCCAGACAGAACTAATTACATAGGCTACATCACCTGTGAATGTGCAACAGCTGCCTTGGGTGATTTAGTTAGAAAATCACTTGCAATTGTTAAAATAATAGGATTAATTTTGGTATTTAAATAGAACAACCTTAAGAATTATCCAAATAAGGGTTATAGAAGAAACACAGATATCTGTAAATTTAGGATTAGATAACATAATCTATCAAACCAAACTAATCATTGGGATTAAGGTGGGATCAATAAAATAGTCCCAAGATTTAGCGTCTCAGAAAACAGTTGATTAACAGGGAATTTCATTTAACCCTAGTAGTGGAGTTAACAGGAAGCTAATTACAGGGATTGTAATTTCTTGGCAGATTCAAGATGTGGAACAGGGTAAGTTTATTAAACTCTAAAATATGGTGAAATGTTGTTCATCATAGGGTTTAATAAAAATGAGTATGATAGGCGCAATTTTATCTCTAGGCTTGATCAGCTTATTCTGGGCAGGGACTTTGGGAAGCTTAGATCATTAAATTATGAATAAATCATTATAGCAGAGAAAGTAGGAATTACTTTAAGCTTTAATAATAAGAAACATTAAATGAATCAAGATGACTAAGGGCAAAGTTTCACCATGTTATTGTATAAAAAATAATAAATACTTCCTGGTAGAGTAGATCCATTATTGGTTGATAAATTATCAAAATGAATTTCAGGGAGATCCAGGTAGTGTCTTGAAGCGGGAGGAGTTTTCAGCTGGGTATGCCACAAGCTTTATAATGCTAAAATTATAACTTAAAACAAAGTCTTGTTGATGTTGGTTGCTTTCCCCTCATTTATATTTTAGGCGTATTTTCTCTGCTTAAGTTAACTTCAAGAAAGCCAAGCTTTTTACATCAGAAGCTGGGAGTGCTGCCTACAGAAGGAAATTCCCAAAAGATCCCTGCAGAGTCTTGGGGAGATCTTGAGGTAATTAAGAAAATTCCAGTGATTTTATAGCCAAGGTGAAGGCTTCTTTTGGAAGGCTTTAATCTGATTATTTTTCCAAGGCGGGGGTACCATCCTTGGGGAATGAGGTTTTTTCTTGGGGCTAACTCAATATACTTCTTGGTTTTGATAAAAAATGAACTAAATGAAAGCTGTGCTTATAGGGAAATGGGGGCACTATAAATACAGTAGTTTTAAAAGCTATGGCAACAAGCAAAAATTCTTCATATTTAAAAAAATGATTTCAGATTTAAACAAAATCCAACTCTCAGGTTAAAATATATACTCTGTTAACAGGGTTTATTGGTGTTAATGGGCAAAATGGGTCAACACAGCAACAAAAGGCTCACACGCAAAGCAAAATCATTCAAAATATAATCCAAAACACATTGATTCACAAACAAAATGGTGTGAGTTGACTTTTGGTGTACATATGTTTACTATGTGAATTGGTGACAAAATACACCCAAGCAAGGTGTGTCAAAACTCAATCCAAAAACAAAACACAATAGCAACTCACAATGTAAACAAAATCACTCACACAATGTGTGCAATGGATTGTAATCATGAATGATACCAAGGTATCTAAAATAAGACACAAGATCTGAAACATAAATTTTAAAAATATTGTGTTGGGTGTTTGAATTTGGCAGTAAAATCTAGGAATATGGGTGGATTTTTTTGAGTATTCTAAAATGGGCGTTGTAAAACCAAAAACAACTAACTAAGAAATAAAAAATCTATAATTGGGATACTGGGTGGGAAAAAATTTTAATTGAATATCCATAAACAGATAAAAGCAAAAATTTAAAATAGGGAGTAACTTAATTAAGTTTTCTTTAATATTTTATTAAATTTTAAAATGGAAGGAACACAACAACAGACTACCATTGCACCCGTTGTGTACCGCAGTTGCAGTTGCCCCGCGGGTCAAAGAATAGACTTAGTACAACACAAGTGCCTACTCAGGAGGGAAGCAGAAGAGGAGAGTTCCATAGTGACGCTGCACTGACACAGCCAGTTCAAGGAGCACAAGCTGCTAGGGTGCGGAGCATAAACCCTTGGGTCCCAAAGCTGACCCAGAAGCCAACCAAGGTCACCACTACCAGAATGGTTAGAAACAAGGAGGTAAAACTTACTTTGTATGTGTTTGATGTTGTGTACCAGCAAGAGTTGGTCCCATCAGCCATGCTGGAGAAGGTGAAGCCTGTACTTGATACTAGCTATGAGCCCTACGTCAGTGATGGCAATCAGGAGGATGAAGAGGAGCCCCAGTTTTACCAAACTGATGAGGGACAGCTAGTGCTCAAAAAGGTTGCAGCCTTCTACAACAAGGTGCCCATGCCTTACAAGCCTGTCATCAATCAGGATCCTGGCTTGTCTGAACCCACAAAGCCCGCCCAGAAGCGCATCCTAACATCAAACACATCATCCTGCTTAAGCTTATGCGGGAATCAGGTGACTACAAGGCGGCCGCAGTCATTGTTGGAGTGGATCCCAAGTACGCCAGCAAGACCTTCCATGAATTCATTAATACTGGTTGTGTCCTTGCCGCAGAGAAATCCTTGCACATGTCAACCATGCTCACCAAAGAGCACAAATGGGCAATCCGCCAGTGGATAACCCAAGGTTGCCATATTGAACTGGAAAATATACAGGCCATGATCAAGTCTGCTTTTGGGATTGAGGCCTCAATTTCCTTCCATTATCATTTGATCAAGGGAATGCAATTTTCCTGGAAAAAACTTGGGGTATCCCCATACAATTGCAACAGCCCAGTCAATATTGAGACCCAGAAAAATTACACTGAGGCGTACACTGCCCTCAAAGCCAAGGGGACAGTGAAATTCTATTATATCAACAAATCAGCATCTGCCTTTTTGATGCACAATGAGTATGAGTATGTCCCCAGAGGCTCCAATGACGGGGTGGCTCGGCGTGCTGCAGTCCGCGCCACAGCCTATTCAATGGTGGCTCTCCTTGGTCCAA
The DNA here is from genome assembly GCA_014839935.2 of Entomophthora muscae. Taxonomy (NCBI): domain Eukaryota; kingdom Fungi; phylum Entomophthoromycota; class Entomophthoromycetes; order Entomophthorales; family Entomophthoraceae; genus Entomophthora; species Entomophthora muscae. Next base: position 128,668 of record QTSX02000918.1, on the reverse strand, counting down.
AGGGGGTCAAGCTCTACCAAATGATACTAGGCTCCCACAACAACCGGACCTTCCTATCATTTCTCCAATTGGTCCAGGAGCACCTGAGGCACACAAGCCCGGGCTTCACCAATGTAATTGTGTTGGACAACGTTGGTCTCCACAAGGTGGTTGACATTCTTGAGGAATTCCCAATGATCAACACAAGCATTGCAGTGGGCCCCCAACAATTGGCCACGGCAAATATGCACCTTCTCTTCCTCCCTGCCTATTTGCCCTTCCTAAATCCCATTGAGGAAGTCTTTGGGTGGCTCAAGCAAGTTGTCAAGCGAGGAACCCTAACTGGGACTGAGGACCTGTTTGATTTGCTGCAGGCTGGGATCCATACCCTCCCAGCTGAGACTGTGGTCAAATTCTATGACCACGCTGATTTGTTTATCCCTGCGTGCCTAGCCAAACAGCCAATCAATTAAGGTTTAGTGTGTCCAATTTTTTATATTCTCTAATTTATTATTTAACATTTATTAATTATCATTTTATATTTAGATGTTTCCACACCCGCAATCACATTCAGAAGATCCATCAATAGATGTAAGTAATTTATTTATTTTATTGTATATTATTTTATTATGCCATCTGAGGTAATCCCAAACGCTCAATATTGGATTAACCAAATAGATTTAAGTCACTTTGGTCAAATAAATATAAAAATTAATTTAAAAAAATTCAATGTGAAATGTACAAGTTAGAATTTATTTTATTAACATATAATTTTATACTTTTATGACTCCCATTTCTGCAATATTTTTTGCAAATCTTGTTTGCTAAAATATATTTTGAAAAATTAATTATAATAAAATTTTTGTAGAGTATAAAGATATTTATTAGAAGAGAATTTATTATGAACACCTGTAGTGAGTTTGGCGGTATGTACCCACCCCACAATGGAGGTGGCGCACAACCTCCACTGCCACACTGTGGACGGTATAACCTGTATTGAAATACTCCCTCCTGCTGGTGAAGGGGAGTAGGGTCAGGTGGGAGTGAAGCAGCAGCTTTTCAGGCGGGGCTGCAAACCCGTAGATACCAGCCAGGACCAGGGCGTCCTGGATCACATGATCAATCAAGCCGTATCCAGGGGGGACCTTCTTCCTGTCAAGCGCAAGCCGGGCCTCATCAATCCCCAGAAGGACCCTGTCCAGGTCCTCAACAGACGCGCCCATCCCAAAGAAGAATAAGAGCCCCAGGTAAACAACCAGATGAAGTCTTTGCCCTGCAAAGGCTTCTGTGAACTCACACAGTTTATTATAGACCAAACTTATCTTCTTGTTGTGCTTTGTCTTGGCAAACATGAGCTCCATAGCTTCTGGGACCCCTGTCTTGTTGGCACTCCAGGCCAGCCCAAAGTCTGCCAGGAGGATCTTGGTCTTCTTTACGGCTATTGCATCTGCAACAGCCAATTTTCTCACTGCACGCCCAAAGTTCTCAAGCAGGTAAGACAGGGTGTGCTCTACTGGGAAGCAGAAGCAAGCAGCCGTGTGAGCCTGGCCTATCTCCAGTACATTATTGAATGGGAGCGTCACCAGGACGTCCCAAAAAAGCTCAATGGAGTTTACACAGTAAACTCCACTGAGGGATACCAGGCCCAGGCGGACCAGTTGGGCATCCTTGTAGGCAGTAACTGCCCACTCAGATGCCCCCTTGGCATGCGTCAGCCTGGCTAGCGCGTCCCTTGTCATTGGGAAGGACCCGTGAATTCTGTCTTCAAGCTCCCACATAATAGGGGGGACAGATAGAGCTGCTTAGTCACATGAGTGGCATAATTAGCATAAAAGGTGGCCGGGACAAAAGGGACCAGGACCCGGCGGAGTTCACCGTCTACGTTTTCTAAGAAACAAAGGTAAGTTTTTTGAAAATTTATCAATTTTATTTTTTAGTTACCTTCTTGTGTTTCTTCTTTGCCGGCGGCTTCAGCCAGCTTGGCTATTCTTGGCGCAATCAATTGTGCTGGCAATTTGGTGTCCTCCACCCTGGCGCGCTTTGCTGGCTTGAGATGTGCATACATCTCCAGATCATCAACCCAGATGGAAGGCTCAGGAAGATTGTAGGCCTTGAATTGAAGTCCTTCCATGACGTGCTTCTGGATATTAAGTAAGCACTCAATTGTTGTTTCTGATGTGTCAGGCATTTTGGTCATTAATGCCTTGGATGTCACCCTGTCAAGTTTCTTGCCTTCAAGGACGGCAGACTTCACCTTTGCTTTGACCTTATGGTCAATGTCTTTGATTTTGGCAATCACCAAGTTGAGGTCCTTTAGAAGCTTTTCAAGTTCTCTCATTTGATTTTTTACTTACCTTTCCATATGTTTTTATAGCTTTTGCCCCAATAAATTCTTTATTATTTTGATACTGTTGCCTCTTTGTTTATTCCTTTTTGTTTTCCCATCTACTACATTATCCCATCTTTTTACCCATTGTGTATATTTTTACGCTCATCTCAATATGTGTGTTATTTGCTTTGTGTTGCCATTTTTTCCTTGATTACCATATTATTTTTAGCACTTAAACACACCCCTTGTGAAAATATTAATAACAATTTGGTGATCAGCTAAATTTGTATTAGAAAATTATAGTGTTAACTGTTTTTGGATAAAGTTGTTACTGATCTGAATTCAAAACCTTAATGATAAACTTTAAGCCAATCAGGAGCCAAGTGATAAAGTGATTGTTGTGACATAAAGGGTCATTCAATAATTCTTTGATGCATGTGTGGTAATTAATATGATTGGCTGGATGTTTTGCAATTGTATGCCATTGCTGCTGTGGCAAGTTGTTGGTGGACTAGTGCTAACCCAGAAGCTGATTGGGCACTAGTTCACCAACAACTTGCCACAGCAGCAATGGCATACAATTGCAAAACATCCAGCCAATCATATTAATTACCACACATGCATCAAAGGATTATTGAATGACCCTTTATGTCACAACAATCACTTTATCACTTGGCTCCTGATTGGCTTAAAGTTTATCATTAAGGTTTTGAATTCAGATCAGTAACAACTTTATCTAAAAACAGTTAACACTATAATTTTCTAATTCAAATTTAGCTGATCACTAAATTGTTGTTAATGTTTTCACAAGGGGCTAAGGTTGGGTGCTAAAAATAACTGTGTTCAGGATCTAGATACACGCCATAGTAAATATATGATTTTATAGAAATAAGCTGAACATAAAGAATAAAACCAACTATAAACAAAGAGAACACAAACAATTGAAATTCAAAACAAAGATAATATAAATAGAAACTTTTTGGGACCAGGGGGTTTATTGAGGCGGGGAAGAGTGATTCCTAGTAGGCAGAATGGCACAGGAAGGAAGATGTAGAGGCGGTGCTGGCCTGGGGGGTCTGGGATTGGATGGGTTGGGTTTGCGGGCAGGGGTGTTGGTGACAGGGGTAGAGGCAGGAGGATTGCGCGTGATGGCCGCCATATACCGCTCATTTTTTACCTCATCAGTCATTGGCTGGATGGGCTGGTAGGTGGATGTGGCACCGGGTGGGAGGCGCTTATCCTTGCGTGATTGGTTGCACATGTTCACATGGAAAACCATTTGCACAAACAAGTCAGCCACCATTTGGTGACCAAAGAGAAAATTATGGTCAAGGACCCCAAGATAGAGGTCGTTGAAAGCCTGAGGGCGGCGCTCCTGTAGTGTATCTCCAATGTTGAAGACAACATCAGCCATGATAGACGTCTGCATGGCCGGCGGGGTAGACTGAGGCCTGGTGCCCGCGTCCCTAGATGGCATCAAGGGCGGTGGAGCTTCCCTCCATCTGGTGGCTCAAGAAAACCTTGTATTTAGAATTTGAGCTATCCCAGGAGTTGAGAAGTCCATCAAGGATGTGGCCGTATGAGTACCCATCAATGAAACCAGGGTTTGTCCAATAGTAGACAAAACCCTTGGCTGAAACAGCCAGAAATGCACCAATGAAAGTCCCCTTCTTGACCTTCTTCCTTCCATTCTTGGTGGCGGCTTTTCCTTGCTCACCAAAATTGTCAAATGCAATTGATAACTTGTAGTACAAGACAAACATGATGTCATCTGTTAGACTTGTCAAGCATCTGACCAGGGTTGATTCAATTGCGGTGTCATGTGGGGAATCCTCAGCACCATCCCATTGGTTGCCAGCAAAATTGATAAGAACCCGTATGGAAGCCACCTTTCTGTGAATCCAGAGCTGCACCATGGGCTCAGACACCCAAATGCCATGGTGTGCAAGTTGCTTCCGGACCTGGGTCAAGGGAAGCTTGGGGTCCCGCTGGAGGAGGTCAAGCATTATTGGGTAGGCCTCAGTTATCTGGGACCCTGTGGCCTTCTTTGGCTTCTTAGCTGTTCTAATCAGATTTCCCTTGTTCATTAGGTTGATGAACTCCCGCATTATGGTGGCTTGGGTAAATTGCAACTGGGCGTCAATCTGGTCCCACAACAGACCCTGTAGGTTTAGTGCCACAATTTCTTGAAGAATTTGGGCGTTGATTATTCTGCGTTTGGGGGCGCTGAGCGGTGGGAGCTGAAGCCTGATTGGCTGTAGGGGGCAGGTTGGCTGGTGGCAGGAAGTTGTTCCAAATCAAGGTTGCCATCCTGATTGGTTGGTTGGTGGACAGCTTGTGCAGGGATGGGTGTGGGAGCAAGGGCAGAGCTAGACACTAAGTGACTCTTGAACAAGTCAAAGCCATATGGGTTGGGGGACAGTAACAGGTCAGCTTCCTTGTTACCCACCTCAAAGGCTTGGGTGTAGCCAGGTGCCTCCACGTTCTGAGCCTTGCCTCTATTGCAGCTGGCTTGGCTGCAGGCGCCGTCAAAGATATTGCTTGTAAAAACCATTGTAAAAAAGCCCAGGATAAAATCACTAAAAGTAGAAAATTTAAAATTTAATGAATTATTTTTATTGTAATCTCAAGTCCATATTTGGAAGGTTCTCAAAACCTTTTCATACAAATCTGGAGCCATGAAAATGGATAAAATGCCTCTGGTCCTAAATTGGATAGCTGTTGATTGGCTATTAAATTGATAGTTTTCTATTTTAGGCTGCTCATACTACACATCTTGTGTGAGTTCATTTTGTTTTGTGCTTGTGTAATCTTGCTTCTAGATTGCTCAAGTTTTGTTTCACTTTAGTCCTTCTTTCAGTGCCTCATATTAATCCTGATTGGATTATAATATGCCGGAATAGCATCCACTCATTTCACTTGTTGCGTCAGTTCATTTTGTTTGTGGTTTGAACTACACTGCTTGATGTTTGATATAATTTTGTATGATGGGTTAGTGAAGTTTGTTTTTGGTTTGAAAGTTCATTTATTAACCAAAGATATTTAAATTAATTGAATCCTGAATCTGCGCAACTTGGATTTCATTTAAATCTGAAGAATTTTTGCTTGTTGCCATAGCTTTTAAAACTACTGTACAGGAAGCTAAAAGTGTAAAGATGTTGGCCAAGCGGAGGGTCAAGAATAAATAGCTTGATAAAAAGTGGCCTATTTGGAGGGGAAACTCTCTAAAGTTTTGTATCACGGATCATCTAGTGGGAAGAGTCTGCATGAAAACAGTGGTGATAAGTTGAACTAGAATATTATGGAATCTACACATTATCCTGGCTGAAAGAGCAAACACGGACCCAGTCAAGGTGGGCCCCATTAGCAGCATACCATCACACCAACATGAGCAAAGTATAGAAATTATTAGGCATGGTGACATTCATATAAAAGTCTTCCTCAGTTTTTGGGAGATCATTGCCCATTCTTAAGAGCTACTAAGCATCAAAAAAGTATAGTTGTACACCTGATTGGGACCAGGCATTCAAGAAGCTCAAATCTTTTTAAACTTCTCTATCCTCTAATTCTTTCATAGTGTTGCAACTGAGATTCCCCTCCCACCTACCAACATATCTCACAATACACATGGGGCGCTTGATGAGTTGCCCCATGACGTATCTAATGGCATGGATCAATCTGAAGATGAGGTCAAATTGTGGGCACTATCTCCTAATTGGGAGTGTTGCTAATAAACTTTGCTGATACCGCACAAGTTATTCCCAGCTCCAAACCTTACATGCAACTTGCCACCCCCTGGTGGCCTTGTGGCTTCTCCATATAGTATATTAGTCACAATATCAATTAATAAATAATACCTTATTCTTATTATTTTTGTCCTTTCTATCAGACTGTTGTTATTCCCAATCAAATACTGAACTATCATTGGTTTATTTGCAACAATGGGAAGCAACAATAAAAACAGGAAAACGAGGCTTAATTTTGGGCTAAATGGGTGTAATGTAGGTAGAGACAGGCTATGGGCTCTTTATCCAGGTGGCATACAAGTTGTTAAGACTCACAGAAATTAAGCAGCACTACCCCATCAATGAAAAGTTGGTAGTTGAAATTATCCATTGTTTTTAAGCTTGAGTTGTTGCTATAAAGGGGCCACCTTTCCTCCACAGTGTCACACTTTTTTATTACAGCGCCACAATTATTTGATAGCATATGACACAGGGAATTTGCTTGAATATATTCATATGTGAGGATATAATTAGTATTGTATCAGAAGAGCCAGGATCAAATTGAAACATGATTATTGTCAAGGAATGGCTTCTGATCACACAGAAGTACTTAAAGATAAAGGTCAATCAGATTAAAAGATAGATCAAAGAAATTTTATTGTAATTGATTAATTCTTCTTATACCTTCTCCAAGGTCAAACCCTGGGCTGCTAGAAATATCTTCTAGGACATTCTAACACCCCCTAATTTGGGTAATTCTTAATCTAGGTTTGGCGCTTTGGCGCCTAATTCAATTTCTAGGTAGTGCCTGTAACTTTCCAAAGTGGTGCAGCGGCAAATCATGTATCACTAAGCGCCACAACAGCACTTACCATTGGCTGATTTATGGTTCAGGTCAGCAGACTACTGTTGATCCAATATACATGTATTTTATACTATCAATTTATGCTTTTTGGCAGTTGTAATTCATATTTATGAGCTCTGTAATAGTTGGGATCATTAATTGGTCAAAATTCCCAGCAATAGTCATTATTCTCTTTACACTAAAGATAAGCTTATCCATGTCTGTGTTGGGTTTATTTACTTCAGTGCCTATTTTCCTTACATTGAAAGAAAAACTCTTATTCCTTTGATTTTCAGGAGACTAAGGTAAACTCCCTTAACTTTTCCCTGGAGACTAACCCTGCTAGTTCAAACCTCAAACTTTTTGCTGCAAAGATTTCTTGCTATGCCCTCCTGGATGTTGAACCCAAGCTCCAACCTTGGCAAATGGTGAAAAATAGGATATGTTTAACAAGTGTTGACATTGACAATTTTATGCTGTGTGTTTGACTTGTCAATAAAATAATTTTTATTAGTCAAAGCAAGGGAAGGATTGGGTCAGATTTAAAATTTTACCAAGCTTGATATTAAATTGTGCTTAAGTGGTCACAATTTTGTCGTGCTTTCTGGGTTTGCACCTTGGTGAGCTAAGAAAGATGGGAACTAAGCTCAATCAAATAACAAGTTCCTTAGAAGAGTTCCATTTTCTGGTCAACAGTGGCCATATGGACAAATTTTAAGCATGGCTTTTGTCAAAATGGGTACTGTTGCCCTTCTGGGTGGGCTAAAATAAGACTGATCTGTTTATCTCACCAGATATCAAAGCTACAACAGCGGAAATCGACCTGGCATTCTAACAGTAACACGTGATTGGGTTTTAATTTAACATAGAGGGATATTAAACTATCCCAATGACCCCATCTGGTAGGCCTGATGGAAGGAGCATATGGGTAATTTCTAGATGAGGGTTGGCAGTAACTCTGGGAGAGGGAGAAGTTACATAGCTTCTGGTGGCTAGAGCAAGGGGATTGAATAGGATCCTTCCATCCCAGGGCCCCTTGACAATGATAAAGTAGGTAGATTGCTCCTTAGCAACGCGAGTGATGCGCTGTGGGATCTTATCTCCCTTGGGGATGAACTTTGAGCATCTTGGAGTCCAGGTGGAGTTCTGCCATGTCGCCGTCAATAGGCAGTGAACAAAGGTAGGGCAGTGCAACCGATCCGAAACAGGATATCCTCCACGAAAGTAATAAGTGGCGTCTGCATAGTTGACTTTGCTGCGATGTCCTATCAACCTGGGGTTGGGGTACCACACTGGCTTTAAGTGGAAGGAAGTGAGTTGCGAGGGATTGGTCCAGCCTGTTTTCTTGTCCAGGAGCAGCGGAGAGTGTGTCGAGAAATGTCCCACAGTCTTGACATTGACGTAGAAGCCGTCTGGGGTTTTTTTTTGAAAAAGAGCCTTGTTGTATTAACTATACACGTCAGTAACTTATCAAGCAACATGAAAATATTCATCCTATCCCAATAGATCGGCATATAAGCTTTATTTGGAACAAAAGGCTTAGTTATGCCAACCCCATTCAATTCCGCATTTAATCTTTAAACATTCCACTACAATTATAAGTTAACCCTTTGCAGTTTCAACGGAAATGTCGATAAAGTAACCACAAATAAGAAAATACTTTCTCCCAATAAAAGTTCCGAGGTAATTCCGCACTTGCCTAAACATACAGCCAAGCAATCCCACGGCGAATAAAAATTCCAACTTTAAAACCCATTCCAGATTGTCAGCTGTTTGACTTTGTCTCCAGCCCTTTTCGCCGAATACTAACTTGAATAATAGGCACACAACTGACTAAAATCAAATACAGTTGCTTTTTACCCTGGCCCCAGAAAAAACAAAAGTAACTATAACCGTTAATAGCATCATATATCGTTTTGTTTCACTGTAGTTCTGATGTGTTGAGATACACGAACCAAAGTTGAGCATGAAACAAACCATAGAAGTGCGAGTTTTCTGGCAACCTTATAAAGAGCCATCAACAGTTTTATTGTCACCTGTCAAACATATCAATCGCTGGGGAAAGAGAATAGCACAAATAAAGTCACTAATATATAAATGAAAATCAAAATTATGTACTGATGTTTCAGCCTAGGTGGTTGTTTCATCCAAGAACAGATATAAACTTTAATTTAATATATCAATTCAGTATATTACTTTCATCTATTTAATTTAAAAATAGCTAATTTTTATAACTATATAGCTGTATATTCTAAGCATAAACATAAAATCAGAAATTTAAATAATATGAATATTCCTATTCAGTTTTGCAAAACAAAAACATTTTTAGAAATTGATATTTGTTTTTATGAATCATATCAAAATATAAGCTGATCTTTTACTTTAAAATAAGCCATTGAGATTTAGAATTGCTTAGTATCCCCTGTGAAAATTTTCAATATGCACTAAGCATGACTTTGGATCGGTTCTGTTTAGTCCAGACTTTTGCTTTAAGTTGCAAGCACAATTCCAATATTTTATTCTATACCTCAGCATCTAGAGGATATTCAGCTTGTTTCTTACACCTTTATTTATATAGCCTTATACCAGCTTTAAGCAACATTATATAATTTTTTAATAAAATATATTTCAAAACGTACATGATGTCAAATTATCAAAATAAGCCTCCTAGAAATAACCGTGCTATAACCAGGTGGGGACTGCTTTCCTCAAGTTAGTTCAGTCCTCAGCATAAAGTTTAGGCACCCAATCATATAGAAGTGTGGCAAATCAATACATATTCTGTTTTTATTCCAAAACAGCTGTCGCTACCCTTCTAACTCTATGTACCCACCTCATTTTCAACGAGGTTGTTTCCAACACCTTAATTCTAACCCCTTGTTTCCAACACTTGTAGTAAAGTACACATTTTCACGACCCATATTTCCAACACTCTGGAAATTAACCCTAAAAAAGTCAAGCTAACAAACATTTTCAACCTAAGAAATATAGCATAGCAAATACCAAACATATAAAAAGTTTATTAATATATTAAACTCTTGATGTTGCAAATGAACCAACAATAGTCCAGTATTTAGATTGGGGAAGACAACACTCCAATAGAAAGACAGAGAATAGGACTAAGATGCGTTTGATTTAGGAATAATCCAGCTGATACTGTAAATCCAGAACCTAAAGGTAAAAATGTGGGATTGTCAAATCCTAGGTACTAATTTCAGATCACATTTGCGGGCAACTCAGCCGATTAATTTTTTTAAATAAATCAACCATTTAACTTGGTTGTTTATTTATTTTATTTGCAAGCTTTGAACCTCTCAAGTAGATAACTCAACTAACTAAAGAAAAAACACAGCAAACAAATGCGGGATACATGAACCAGAAAATTGGGATTCTAATGTACAATTTGATATTTCCTGTATGTCTAACAAATCATAGACAACATGAAATTGGTAACAAATCTGAAATTGCGGGATTGCCAAATCCAAGAGCCAAATTTAAAATCAAAATTGAGGTGAATTTGAAATAAATATAATTTATGGATGTCTCAAAAAGGATGTCAAAGGATCTAGAGTGGATTTTTGATAATTCTTTTAGGAATCATAGGCATTCTCAAAAATCATCCTATTCCAGTTTAGGATGGCTAAAATTTAGATCATAATATTCACCAGCTTAACATACTTAACAGTAAAATTGACTAAAATATACCCTCCTCTTTTTGAGTTTAATTTTTTAATAAAACATTTTATGCCTTCTTTTAATAACAACCAAGTTAACAAGCTTTCCCTGGCCTTGACAAAACCATGCAGGGCTATTCTGGGTCTCTCAACAATGAAGCCTCTGTATATGGCTACTCCCAACCTGCAGGCCCTTCCCTAAGCACTACTCAAGAGAGGGTTCTTTTTCCTGCGTCCTCAAGCATGGCCCTGTTTGCCCATCATGCCCAGGAAGCTGCTAACCCAAATCCAGTATTAACACTGGCATCCAGAACCAGCCAATTTAGCCAAGGGGTCATCCAGGGAAGCCAGAGTCCTGAAAAAGCCAATCAGATGGCACCGTCTGGTTCCCAAGACAGACACATCCCACCTCCAACCAACCATCCTTCAAGACAAAGAAGAAAATTGATTGCCCCAGAAATTGTTCTCAAAATGGTTGAAAAGCAAGGGATGCTTATGTCCCTTGGGGAAATTGCGGCCGCAATGGGTTTTGCAAAGTCCACTGTGGCTGCAACCCTGCAAGCCCACATTAACTGAGGCCCCCCTCCCAGGAAGACACTAATTGGTGTCCGCACTTCAACTGATGATGAAAACCCCATCCTCTAATGATGGCCATCGTGGAATGTGACCTTAGATGCCCCTGATCCAGGTGTGTCTCCAACTGGGACTCCACAGCATTTTCAAAAATAAGAGAACAGTCAATTTGTGGATGCACAAAGTTGTGATTGCTACTAGAATATTGGCCAATCTTCTCTCAGTGGTCCTAATTTTGTGGGTGCCAACATCTACAATTCTGCTGCTATCAATTTCATTAAAGGGAGGGCAATGTAAACACACAATGGTGCAATCTTCTTGCTGTATGCCAAAATTTCTGCAAGTATCCAAGACTTTGGGGAAAGCACATCAACCCTGACTTTTACAAGTGTGGCCCAATTCTGTACAGATTCATTGGAGTTTTTCTGGCATTTCCCTGGTGGACATCAATTATTAATCTGCTTCATTGAACACCACAGTTGGGTATCTATACCAGACAGAGCTCAAGGACATGATGGCAGAGTGGGCTATCCAACAAGCCGTGTACACAGTTGTACTGAGTGCTGAGATGGAACAGCGGAAATGAGCTGTCAAGGAAATCACGGCTGCAGGGCATACCAACTGGACCTGCCTCATCAACCACACTGACATGCATCTTTAATATGTATGTCTTCAAAGTTTTAGTTTTGCTCTCAGGTACTCAAAGCCTGCCACATACAAGGAACTGTGCATTCAAATTGAGAAGGGGTTTGAGCTTTTTTTCATCCATCTTTACCCTAGAATTGTCTGAAATTATCATATTCTATGAATATTGATAGTGATAAGTCCAGAAAGAACCCCTGCTCCCCCACACCCATACATTTGATTTGTCAAGCCTGAATATGTGACAGAGGAAGCATGCAAGCAATTGAAGCAATCAGCTCTTGTTCTCTCTTCCCTGGTAACAAACCCTGCCTCTCCAACTCCACCATCAAGACCAAGCCAGCAGCCTTCTAACCCTGACCTCCAACCCATAACCTGATCCCTCCCCAATAAATCTGATGCTGTTCCCTTTACAGGTGCAGATGATGGCAACGTACATTCCACCCACTCCCTCCCCTTCTTGTCCCTTGATGATTAAAATAAGACCTTTCTTCTTGACAACTTAAAAATTTATATTATTTATTTCAATCAATAATTAATAATTTTATTATTTTTAAATTATTGACATTCCCCATATTTAAAAAATGGTTACATTTGATATGGTAACGTATAATTGCTTGTATGGATATTTTCATTATCAATAATACATCAAGGACCATCAAATGTAAATATTACATTAGAATACTGCAGCTAGACATTAACACTTATTATGTAGATATTATGAGCATATCTCAATGCATTGTTCTTAAAAAAACATTGTTAATATGGGGGTTTCCACTGTGATTTATAATTGGACTGTGGCTATATTAGGGTGCCATTAACACTTGTTACAAATATTGATGCAGATTGTATTTTATAGTGTTGAAACAACAGGGAACCCCCTGGCAAGGGTCTGACTAAACAGGTCTATGACCTGCAATCCAACTTACCAGTGACCCAAAGCCAAATGCAGAGGTTGACTCAAACTTCCAAACCTAGTGAAATGATCAAAAGACAACCCTCAGACAATAGATACCTCAATTTGGCACTTGACTCTCATCAAGGATCAAGTCATCCCTACCAATCCAACCAAGTGATTTTATAATCATGTTCTTATTATCCAGATTCACAATGACTATATAATAATTGATATTTCAATAATTAATATTATCTAGTCTCAAATCATTTCCCCTTTGTAACTCTGCTAAAATAGCACAATTACAACATTGGTAGCAGAAGTAGGTTCTCTATCCTACCATTCTTTTCAAAACTCCTTCTGTTGCCCACACTTGCTGCAGTCAACAAATATACAAAAGAATCATGTCTAGACTCCCATGGACTGGACGCCCTACACACCAGGGATCTAAATACCAGAAGGATGTGTAATGTACAGAACATGGTGATGGCAGTCCCTGCCTTCAACGCCCTATCTGCACAAGGGTTCTTCTAGGCTCCTGCTGTCTCACCATAAATCAATGACAAAATATCATGCCCACCCACGTAGCCCAACAACTTTGCAGCACTTCCTTGGAGTTGTTCACAGGCGCTAATGATGACAATGCCACAGCATGGATCTGATCCACTCTAAACAAGCTGGCACAAATGAAATGCCCCACACATTTTTGGAGTGCAGAGATCTCCATTTGCCTAGCTCACCACACAGAGACCTAGTGCAACAAGTGACATGAAGATCACATCAAGAAGGACTGGGACTTCTTCAAACATGACTTCTTGGCAAGATTTTTAATGAAAATCAAAGCCCTTATAATCATAAACCAAGTGAAGAACTTGACACAGACTGGCACAGTAAAAGAACTCACCCAAGCCTACAAGGAGCTACGCCTACAAGCACCCTCAAATATGGTATTTGATAACCTAGCTACACACCTCATGTACTACAACACACTCAAGTTGTACTTAATGAGACATATCAACCTGGATCAAGTGATCAATCTTCAAAGCTTGTACTGTTAAGCAAAAAAAGCAGAAAAACGTACAATGCTCTACACAAGGCACAACCTGGGAAAAGAGATAGACCTAAGGACTCTCACTCCTCAGGAAGCTCCAACTGCGCTCTGCCTAACAACAGTAACAGTAAAAGCAACAAACCTTTGGGGTCTAATGGCCACAATAATAAAAAATAGAGAATTCAATTGCACTCACTTAAGAGTCACCAGCACCCAGGATAACCAGGATGAGGAAAAAGTCCAGGGAGAGCAATCAGCAAGCCAAGCTCTCCCTGTAATCTTCTTCCTCGCCAATATGATTAGTTTCAACCAGAGGATGTGATTAGTGTCCAATGATCCAGGTTCCTTCTGGAGACCCTGTTCTTTATACCATTGCCATACATCCCAATAAACAGCAAACGTCAGCATTTAAACTGTCTACATGTAACATCCTCCATGTCAATATTTTCAAAAAAAATATTTTTGTATTTTTACTGTATATTTATTGATTTTTTACTTTAACTAATTGCCCCTAATGTTAAAAGTTAAATTTGATTTTAATTTTCAAGCTTTGAGTAAAATTAAAAAAATAAAGCCAAAATAAAATTTGGGATTGTCAACATGGAGGATTTTACATGAAGACAGTTTAAATTAGGACAGTTGCCTAATAAACTGATGTCTTATCCTTTCTGTTTTCAAAGTTGCACAGTTTCAGCACTCTTGGATTCAGGCGCAGACTGTACTCTTGTTAACAGCCACTTGTGAACAAGTTCAAGCTAGCTACTAATCCTTTTCAGATTAAGAACATGGTCTTAGCCAATGAACATCACATCACTGTTACACAGGAAACTGTCCCATTCTTCATCATGCTGGAAAACCTTCACTCTAGCATCCAAGGACCTGTCATTGAATTACCCAAGTCCAATGTGATACTTGGCCTATACTGGTTGAAAAAGAACAGCCCCCACGTGAACTGGGCCACCTCTGTGTTGACCATCAAACAAGAAGGAGTCAATCACAAAAAATTTACCCTGACACATTTGACCAACTTCTTTGGGACCATGTATTTGTATACATCACAGAGACCCAAGAGGAAAAGGACAACCTCAAGGCAATTAACTGGGGCTCTTGCCATCATGAGGTCATACACTTCAAGGACCAGCAAGATACTTTTACCACTCATGATCTGGAAATAGTTGCCTGATACCCAGAGATATTCAAGGAAGCTCTTCCAGGACTGCCACCCAAGAAACACATACATCATGCCATCCAGATCAAAGGTGCAGTCCCCAAGGCGCAGCCCATTATCTTTCTCACACCCAATGAGGACAACAAGCTCTTTGCTTACCTCAAGGATCCCTGAAGAAGGGACTCATTTGGCCCTCACAGTCATCTTTTCAGGCCATGGTGTTCTTTGTAGCAAAGAAGGATGGATCCCTCCAACTATTTACTGACTACCGCACATTGGGAAAAGTCAACATTAAGAATTTTTACCCTCTCCCACTTATCAATGACACCTTTTTGCGTTAAGAGGGGCAACAGTCTTTTCAAAGATTGACCTGACTTCTGAGTATAACCAAATTTGTATCAAAGAGAATGATATCCCTACAACCACATCCTAGACTAAGTATGGCTCATACAAGTGTGTTGTGCTTAACTTTGGAATTACTAACATCCCTTCAACCTTTGTTACATTTGTAAATGAAGTCTTTGCACCACATATCAAAAGACACATATTAAAGTATTTAGACAACATCATCATATACAATCCCACTGTTGAGCAAAATCACAAGGACTTGGAAGCGGTATTTGCAACTCTAGCACAGCACAAACTCCTTGTCAAGGTATCTAAATGCCAATTCTATTGTGAGAAACTTCCTGTCCTAGTATACATAGTACCCAAGGAAGGTATCAAACCAGATATGAAAAAGATTCAGACCATCTATAAAATGCTATTGCTCAAGGATAAGGCAGAGCTCAGAACCTCTTTAGGTATGATAGTCTACATATGATGCTTCATATCAGACTGTGGCATCCTCACAGCCCCGCTGTCTGCTATCACAGAGGTTAAGTCTACATTTGTATGGAACCCCCAGAAAGATATCTTTTTCTGCTGTTTAAAAGAGAAATTGGTGTCTGCCCCATCTTACAATATCCTAAAAAATGGCAACTACAAAATGGAAACTGATACCTCCAATGCCTCCATTTGAGGTGTTCTCTGCATCAGAACAGATAACAAAACTTCCTACTGATAGCCTACAAGTCCTGCAAGTTAACCAAGGGAATTTTTCTACCTAATACACAACAAAGAGTTGTTAGCTATTGTCCACTTCTTATTCAAGTGGTTCTGTTACCTGGTAAGACAGGAAGAATTTACAGCTCTAATCAACCATAAGTCACTTGTCTACTTCAAGACACAGGCTAATTTGTCCAGTCAGCAGTCCCACTACATGGTGTTTCTAGAAAGATTCAACATGAATATACAATACAAACCTGGACTGTAACTTATCACAGCCAACACTCTCTTGCAACTATATGTAAGAGCTTCAAGAGGGCAGAGCAGGCTAGATAAAGACTTGTCCCTCTTAGTACTTTGGACCAAGAACAAAGGTTTCCCCCAGGCACTACCAATATAATCAGAGACACTGCTGTCAAAAATGAACACCTATTTACAGATCTCTACAGAATGCTTCACTGGAAAATGACAGATGTAGTGACTATCCCCTAAATCCTCACAAATCAGCAGATTGACACCATCTTGTGCTATCACCAAGACCTAGGCCATACTAAGAGCCAAAATTTCTACAAATTCTCAAAGCATAAAGCCTGGTGGCCAACCTTATACCAGGATGTACAGGAGGTCCTTGAGTAGTGTGAAGTATGTGAGAAATTTGCCAAAAGCAACACACCACCAAAGTACGTGCTCCCTATCAATACCCAGTTATCTTAGTAAGTGTGGACCATAGATATTGTAGGGCCCATACCAGGAAAGTATAATGACAAAAAGTTTATCATCACTGCCATCAACTTTTTTAGAGGCTGGAAGTGACACAGGCTGTCAAAGCACACAGCGGTAATAGCATATGATGGTTCATAAGCAAAGAAAAAATCAGCAAGTTTGGAAAGCCAGAACTCCTGATAATCAATGGAGGCAAGGAATTGACCTCTGAAGGCACCAATGTATGCCTTACAAAAATGGGGTTATACATACCTTAATTATACCATATCACCTCAGGCCAACAGCAAAGTAGAGCAGCTGAATGGTAGCCTAGTACAGGCCCTTGCCAAACTCACCATCAAAAGGCCTGAAGACTGGAATAAACAATTAGCAACCACACTACTTGGGTGTTACACCTGGGTTAACAGATCCACCAAGAATAGCCCCTTCAAACATTTTTATGAAATACAACCAAACATTGTCCAAGCCCTTACTGGGCCCAAATTGGAAATAGCCAACAAAGTACTATCATGCTAAAATCCCCAAATACTTCATGTCAACAGCAACCAAAAGAAAAGAGAAGCCAAATAATTACAAGACATGTTTTTCCCTCTAAAAGACAGACAAAAATTTGGTGAAAAGGTCTGGGTGATGAACACTGACAAGAGAAAACTATAACCAGAGAAAGTAGGACCCACCATTTTATAAAGGTGAATGACAACAATAATTACCTGTATCAAGTATATACTTCTTGTGAAGTATACTAAACAAGATAAAGGGAAAATTAAGAAGAGAATGATACTTTATTAGATATGAATATAGGATAATATATAGTATCATAGAAACCCACATACTGTCCATTTAAGTCATGGAGATCATGGGGCTTATCCAAGTAATGTTGCTCTTAAGTCACAAGGCTTAATCAAGTTGTGTTCCCTTTAGGATCTGGATGTCTAATCCCTGTAATAGATAATCAAATGATAGTGGTGCCAATGTCTGAATGATTAGTCAGTGAGCCATTTGGTGAACTACTCAGGGCGTTAATTCCCCAAGAGGGAGCAATCAAAGATGTTGCGACATCTCCCCCTGGGGTACTGGAAGGCAGAGCCTCAGGAATCTTCTTGAGAGTGTCAGGGATACATGCTTGGTACTGATCCAGTTTGGCGTTGGGGACAAGGAGTCTGGAGTTGCGTTGGGCTGTTCTTGCCTTGCATAGGTGGAGTTGGTCATGGTGCATACGTTTGAGTTTGGTCTTTGCACCAATTCCTTTGATGAGGTAGGTGTTTTTAGGTTTGAATCACATGACAATGCCTGGTCTGCTTAACCCTGGGTTCAACTTGTGCTGGTCATGGTTGACAACCCAGATTTTGTCCCCAACTTGGAACCTGTCCTGCTGCAGTGGGATTGCCTCTCTCTCAATCCTTTTCTTCTCTATATCTTCTCAGTCTTTTCTGGCACGTTGTAAGTTGGGATCACTATTGTTTGGCACCTTTTTAGGTATAGGTAGCTGTGGTCCTGCGGTAGTACTAACAAGGGCAGGCTTCTGCCCATAGACAAGTTTGTACGGGTTTTTGCCTGTATTGCAATTGACTCAAGTTCTGCATACCATAAGTGCTGTTGGTAGCATGTAAACCCAGACTTTGGATTGTTAGCAGATAACTTACTGAAGGCTTCCACTAGTGAGCTGTTTATTTATTCTACTTGTTCATTTGCTTGTGGGTGGTACATGCTGGTAATGATATGTTTTATTCCGTTTTTGGTGAGGTAGATATTGGTGTCAATAGCCTTAAGTTTTGTGCCTCCATATGTGATGAGGAGGTCAGGTTTTCCAAACTTGGCTATAATTTCTTTCCCAACAAATTGTCCTATATCACTGCCTTTGTTCTCTTAAGTAACTTGTGCCACAGGCTACCTGGTTGCATAGTTGATAGCAGCTATAATGTACTTTTTACCTTTTTTATTGCCGGGAATTAGTCCCACAATATCCAATGACCATACCTTGAAGGGTTGTGTGATTGACACCAGTACCACTGACTTGGGTGGTGCCTTGGTTTGGGCGTACTTTTCACAGACTTCACACTGTTCCAATACTTCTTGGATAACATCTAACATGTTGGGCCACCAGTAGCAAGTCTTGAGATATTCATGCAAGTTCCTGCTGCGGGTGTGGCCCAAGTCTCTGTGATATTGGAGGATTGTGTCAATCTTTTGTGTTGATGGGACATAAGGTACAGTGTCACCATATGGAAGGATTTAGTGCAATGTGCCATATACTTTTTTGAACATATGTTTGTTCTTAAGGACTTTCTCTTGGATGTCCATTGGGGTGCCAGGTGAGAACCCTTCTTGGAGATTCCCCATGATTAACAAGGGCCAATCAGGGTCACCATCAGCACATAGGATGTGTTTGCTGTATAGCCTTGACATGGCATCTGCAGTAAGCATTTCCTTGCCTGGCTTGTATTTGATTTGCATTGGATACCTCAGAAAAAAGCTCATCCACTTGGCTTGTCTTCTTGCCAAGTGTTGTTGTGTCTTGAAGAATATTAATAATTTGTGGTTGGTGAGTACTTTGAACGTTTGGGCTCCTTCAAGGTACCATTTCCATTTCATGAGGCAGTGTACAATGGCATCAACTCTTTATTGTGTATGGGGTATCTTTGTTTCCTGTCAGATAGTTTCCCTGACTTGTACACCATGGGGAGGAAGTCTTTTTCTGCCGTCTGGATACAGAGTACCCCTTCTATGGCGTAGTCAGATGCTTTGGTTTCTAGTTCATAGATTCTCTCACAATTTGGGTATTAGAGGATGGGAGCAGTAACCATTTGTTCTTTTAGCTGGTGGAAGTGTTGGTCTCATAATGGGGTCCAGACAAACTTGGTTGTTTTCTTTGAAATGGAAGATAGGGGGCTTTCAGAGCACCCCAGTCAGGAATGCACCTTCTTACATAAGCCACCATTCCAAGGAAGGTGTAGAGTTTGCTCTTATTCCTTGGGGCTAGCATCTCTGTTATGGCATGTATTTTTTCTGGGTCTGGTTTGATTCTGTCCTTGCTGATAATTTGACCAAGGAATTGGAGTTCATCCAAGAAGAATTCACACTTTGATGGCTTTGCAATTAGTTGGTTTTCTTGGAGGGTGCAGAGGACCAGACAGACGTCTTCCCAGTGCTGTTTAAGGTTTGGGCTGTAGATGATGATGTTTTCCAGGTAGATGATTGCCTGTTTTCTGATATGTTCTTTGAAGACCTCGTTCATGAAGGTCATGAAGGTGCTGGGGTCATTGTTCATACCAAAATTGAGAAAAACACATTCAAAGGATCCATATTTAATTCTAAATGCGGTCTTTGGAATGTCCTCAGGCTTTACACAAATTTGATGGTAGCCTGCTGTCAAATCAATATTTGTGAAGATTTGAGACCCCCCCAGGGCGTCAAAAAGGCCATCAATCAGGGGCAGGGGATACCTGTTCTTAATTGTGACCTTGTTAAGCGCCCTGTAGTCTGTGACCAGGCAAAGGCCTCTGTCTTTCTTTGCTACAAAGAAGACAGCAGCACCAAAAGGTGACTTTTATGGTTGTATGAGTCCTTTCTCAAGGGCCTCATGAAGGTAAGTTTTTAGTGTGTTGTCTTCTTGTGGTGTGAGGCGGTAGATAGGGTGTGCTTTAGGTACACTTCCTTTTAGGACAATCTCATGTTGTATGCTACAATCTGGTGGCAAGCCCAAGAGGGCTTCCTGGAAGACAGAGGGGAACTCACTAACTACTGATCTTGGATGTAATCTTTCTCACATCTGGTTTCTGTATTCTTGAAGTGAATAATCTCATACATGCAGGTGTATCAATTGATTTTGCTAGGATCAGTTTCCTAGTCTGTTTTCATGATTTTCACAAACACATGGTATCTCATAAGTGTGTCAGGATGGGTTGGGTAAACATGGTGGTACATCTTGTCTTGTTGTATGGTGAGGGTAGCGCTATCCCAGTCAATGTGAGGTTTGGTCTTTTGCATCCAGTCCAGGCCAAGTATAATGTCATACTTAGGGATTGGTATGATAGGACTGCTAATTGCTGTTTGTACATCTCCAATTTGGGTGTGGAAAGGTTTTGCCTCTTGGGTGACTGGTGTGCTTCTGTTGTCTGCCATGATGACCCTCTTGATATTGCTCCAAGCTGTTGGTAGTTTCATGAGGTCGGCAAATTTTTTGTCAACAAGAGATTGGTCTTCTCCAGTGTCAAATAGTGTGGTGCCCTGATATCTGCAAAAGTGGAAAGGATAAGTGAGGAGTTTATTTCCAGTTTGGGCGGCAAACAGTAGAGGATTGCTGGAGGGTACTTGGATATGGTGATTGAATCCAGGTCTTGGTCCCTGTACAAGTCTTGTAGAGTAGGAGAGGGTGGCTTGCCTAAGCACTCCCCTGAGCTTTTCCCTCTTTGTTGGTATCTTTGGTGCTTGCCTGGTTGGCTTTGGCAGTACAATTCCTGTTTTGAGGATGGGTGTTGTTGGCTCAATTATTTTGTTTGTTTGGTCAAGGATCCTTCTTTGCTGTGGGGCTCTCCTTTCTCTTGTTAGTTATGTGTAGATTGTCAGACTTTTGAGCTGTGTGTTTCCTTTTAAGAAGACATCTTTGAGGTTCTGGCAACAGGTCATATCAAACTGACGTCTAATGTGTGTAGGGAGGCCATTTTAGAAGTCCAATTGTGGTCCAGGTTCATCAAAGCTGATGGTGTTGGGTGCACAGTCATGTAGGTCTTTGTAAACAGCAATGTACTCCTCAATTTTTCTTGTCATTTTGAATGTTCTGAGTTCAGTCATGATCACAACATTGGAATCCTTCATGGAGAACTTTTCAAGGAATGCGGTTTTGAATATCTCCCAGTTTTTCTTCTGGTTGGGGTGCTGTGCTAGCCACCTGCTTATGAAACGTGAGGCAGTTCCTGTGACATGAAGGGAGATTTCACTGACCCAGGGTTGGCGGGAATACTCTACTTGTTCAAATTTTCTTTCTTTACTGTTGATTCAGAGGGAAGCATTTTCCCTGTGTAATCCTGCAAAAGCCCCAATTTCTGCAGTACATAGGTGTTGAAAGACAATACTGGGTATCTTGGGCACCTGCAGTCCTGCAAAAGTTGTGGGTGGGTTTAGGAGTTTACAAGTGTGGAGGATGTTGTATTGTTTGGTAGGGACAAGGACGTTGTTGCAGATGGTGTATCCTGTGGGGATGTCTTGTCTCTCTTTGTAGTTTCTCCCTCTGCGGGAAGAGCCATCTTCTGGTTCTTTTTCTTAGGAGGAATTTTTCTTGTAGTTGTGTAGGTGTGGATAACCTACCTGTGCTTCCACTGTCAAGCATATACTTCTTGTGAAGTATAATAAACTAGATAAAGGGTAAATTAAGAAGAGAATGATACTTCATTAGATATGAATATAGTATAATATATAGTATCATGGAAAGCCACATACTGTCCATGTATGTCATGGAGGTCATGGTGCTTATCCAAGTAATGTTCCTCTTAAGTCACAAGTCTTAATCAAGTTGTTTTCCCTTTAGGATCTGGATGTTTGATCCCCGTAATAGATGATCAAATGATAGTGGTGCCACTGTCTGAATGATTAGTCAGTGAGCCATTTGGTGATTGATTAGGTGAACTACTCAGGGCGTTAATTCCCCAAGAGGGAGCAATCAAATATTCTGCAACACCTGGTACATGTCTTGGACAAAAGAAAGCAAGATAAAGCTCTTCATCACAACCAGCTACGCACTTGTAAGGCTCAACAGAAGCAGCACAAGACTTCCCCTAGCAACAGACCAACAGCTGGTACAGTACGGCGCCTGGGCCCCTGACAACCTTCCTAGACAACCTTTCAACCAAGAGAAGCCAACTCTCAGCTGGGGGGGTCAAAACAACAGGGTTGACCCCCGGGCAAGGATTGGACTAATAAGGTTTGTGACCCACAATTCAACTTCCCAGTAACTTGAATCCAAATGCAGAAGGTGACTCAAATTTACAAGCCTAGTAACATGACCAGATAACAGCCCCCATAAAAATGAAAACCTTGATTGCACTTGACTCTCTACAAGGATCAAGCCACCCCCTTAACCATCCAATTGACTTATCACCATATCCATGTTCTCAATATCCAGATTCACAGCAACTATATAACATCTATCTCCCAATAATTAATATTATCTAGTCTCAAATCATTTCCCCCTTTTAACTCTTCTAAAACAGCACAATTAAAACAGTTTTATTGAATTTTTCAATTAGGATATCAAAAATTCCAGTATCTGTATAAAATAAGTGGTTAAATCCTCAAAACTAATTAGGCTATAATAATTAACAGGATTAAGGAAGGATTGACCAAGTCAATTTCAGAGACTGGGTATTTTTCAAATTAATTACTTAACCAGGAGGGTTGATTAACATCAGCATGGGAATATGCTTAGTGATGATTTAATCATAGGTTTTAATTGTCTTGAATACATCAAGAATTTTTGTTTAAGGTTAATCAAAATTGAACCCCTGATGTGGTTTGAAAGCACCAGGGTGACACATGGTTTGAGTTTCAAAGCATTTAGATGGGTTCCAAATGCAAAGAAGTAAATTAGCGCAAAAATGGATCATTGTAGACAATGGTATCTAGTTATTAAAGATTGATCAGCTGGTTCCCAGAGGAACAAAAATAGATTGGATCAAGAATACCCAGACTTTCACAAGAATTTTGTGCCAGAAGTCTGTAATACTTCAGCCAATGAAAGTACATGTCCACAGAAGGAATCAGGTGATTACAGAATGCACTAGAGCACAATCTTATATATTAAGAGGGTGAAGATCTTTTGGGGAAAAACCTTGATTGAATGATGCTGTTGTATCATAAATCACATGATAGGAATCAAGGTGTGATACCAGAACAAGAGGGGGTTTGAGCTGAACATGCCCCAAATGGTATATAAATGAAAACAATCATAATAAATGTGAGAGATCCAGGTCCAACCAGTCAAACTTACCATTGTTATGTACTGGCTGACTCTTACTACTTTAACCTTCATGAGATAAAGCTTCACTGAGCTTTACCTCCAAGGAGGCAATTTTCTGTGACAACACTTTGTTGTTGTCACGCCATCTGACCATAGTCTCACCACTTTTTTCCTCCCTCACCTTGAGAGCTTTGATTTCTTGTAATGCCTTATGTTTCACCTGTTGTAGAATTTCATTGAATCCTACCAGCAAGTTCCACAAATCCCAAGCATAATTTCAAGTTCCTTGAGCAGGGGTTCCTTACTTGGTAAAATAGTCTGTATACAATTCTTTGAAAGTTGCTTTGACCTCATAATGACTTCTTGGACACAGTCTTTATGACCTCTAGACTCTCTCAAGCCTCTTCAAGAGAGACTCCAGGAACTTCCTTCCTAGAGGCAACAGTTTCTACACAAAGAACTCCAAACTTGGCTCTTTCAAAGGATAATAAAGAATACATAGTAATTGAAAAGTAAAAGAGGGGAAAGCGTCAAAATCAACAATATTATCTTTTATTAGAATGTTGCTGTTTTTGTTTTATTAATTTGGGGCATATTTGTCTGAAACCCCCTCTGGCTCAGGAATCAACCCTTGATTTATATCACATGATTTATGACATAACAATGACATCCAATCCGGATCTTTACCTAAAAGAACCCTGCATTTCTCAACATATGAGAATATAACCACAGTGCAATGGAATCACATGATACCTTTTGTTTCAATGTATTGATTTGGCATGGAGCTTCCCAAGCTCCTGGCGCCAAAACCCTAGGGAATCTACATATTCCAAATCCAACCTATTGTTGTTCCAACTGGGAACCAGCTTATTAAACCTAAAAGCCTAGACATTATTGTCTACAGTTGGTTATAGTGAGGTTAATTGATCCTTTGTCAATTATATTGATTAACCTTCATGGTTAATCAATTCCAAGACACCAAGTCTTTACTTGACACAGTCAATTCTATTTTAACCCAATGATTAAGTTCTCATTAATCATATCCACAGGTATATCTTAATCAACCTGCAGGGTTAGTTAAACCGTTTTCAAGTTTCCTAGTCTCCAAGATTGATTTGGCTAATCTTACCTCAATTTTTCCAGTCAGTACCACCTAACTAGCAAGCCATATTCTATTCTTTTATTAAATATAGAAACCAAGTTTCCAGGAATCTTTAACTGAAGAATTCCAGTCAAACCTATCTACATTGAATAAACAACAAAAACAGAATCACTTTATATATCTTGGAGTATTTATTTGGCTAAATGCTAAAAATGACTGTTGTACAGTCCAATAAATAAAATAATCTAGTCAATATCTGACACTTTCCCCTTAACTTGTCTTTATGTTTATGTCTTCTTAATTATTTTTTGTTAGAGCTAAGTTTGGTGATTGAGAGTGAAAACACTGTCACTAGAAAATAAGCTCCTAAAAAGTCCCCAGTGATGCTTGGGAAGATCATGAAGTGGTCAAGACATTCCCTAAGGAATCCCTAGCTGAGGTTAAAGTTGCATACAAAGAACTATACTCTGAATATTGTTTAAAAGAAGGAACACCAATAAAAGATAACCAATTTTACACATGGGACTTGTGGAACTTTTTGCTAGGTTTGATGAAATCTTCAAACAAATGAAGAATGTTGCTAACAGGGAAATCAAAGGGCTCAGACGTTGAGAAGAAAAGAGCATAGAAATTAAGTCAAAATGTTGCCTCCTTGGAGACAAGGCTCTCCAAAGCTTTTTCACAGAAGAGTTCCAAAAATAAGTGTCTCAGTAAGAATGACAACAGTAAGTCTGAATGGCTGGGCCTTGATCCAGCACAGTTCATAAAAATTCAGAGGGGTGAAGTTAGATTTCAATCAATGTTTAGTGTTGAGTTGCGTTTTTTATTTAGCTTAATAAATAAATTTGGCAAAAGTCATAAATATTTTAGACTTGATGTTCTGGCTTTAATCCTGTTTGATCTAGGTATGAGTAATAAGTATCTTCCTAGTGAATGGAAGATAAGCGCCAAAGATTCAGTGTTAACATTAATGAGCAAAAATGAACCTATTTTATTAGAGAAAATGACATTCAAATTTATACCCAAAGGTTTGATCCTAATAGCCTAAGTGGAGGTAATCCAAGTGGCAAGAGGCTGGTAAGGTTTCAGAAGGTTCAGTAATTTATTTCAGCCCATATTTGGGTAAAGAGAACTCCTCAAGGCAAAAGCAAAAGCATAGGTTTTTGCATGAGCCATCCTGCAAACTATTATTCATTAGGCCAATTGAAACTACTAGTGAATTTGAATTCACAACAGACACCAATTCCCAGTGTGAGTACAACCTGATCATCTAACCCCAGCATTTTGGTATAGAAAAACCCAAGTTTTATGAAATCCTGGGTGGAGGAAGCCTCTTGAGTGAGAGAGATGGTTGAGGTTTCCTGCATAGAATTGGATGGCTAACCAAGGGAGTAAGATCCAGATGATGAGGATGATAATACTCTCTTACTGGGATGTATACAGGTGGAACCAGTAGAAGGGGGAAGATCCAGAGGTTGCTGTTACAGCAGGGAATATTGTTGGCAGGATTCTTTAAATGAGGCAAGTAAGAGATATAGAATTGTACAAAGATAATAGACTCCCAAAAAACCATGAGGGCTCTTGTTGTTAATATTATTTTATTAATACAATGTCAAAATTGAGAAAAGTTCCCCTTCATCACCTTTATATGCAACCAAGGAAACATTTAATTCTTGGGCCACCATTGGTGTTGTGGTATCCTCTTCAGTGACATGATCTTGATATTTGGAAATGGGCAATTTTGCATGCACAGGGGGCTGTGCCAGACTTGTGCCTTTGCTGTGGTGCACTTGGCTTTTGGTTGCCAAGGTTCCACACCAATTGGCTAGTCCCGTGGCCAATGCTCACTAAATAATACAATAAATTAATTGCTTTCATAATTAACTATTTTTAATGGGTTTTAAGTGAAATTTTGCTATATATTTGATTTCTGGGGTTTGCAGCATGTGGGCCTTGAAAATCCCTGGGCATTTGAGTTTGTTGAAGATTGAATTTTGTATCAAGGAGGTTTTTCCTATGGGCTTCCATGGCAGTGGAGGTATCATGTAGATGTTGGTCAGCATGTTGTCAAGGGCATTCTGGGCCCTGGCATGACTGATGTAAGTCACAGTTAATGTCTTGCTTGCTGGTTCCCCTTCCAAATTGGGACCAT
Source organism: Entomophthora muscae (assembly GCA_014839935.2). Taxonomy (NCBI): domain Eukaryota; kingdom Fungi; phylum Entomophthoromycota; class Entomophthoromycetes; order Entomophthorales; family Entomophthoraceae; genus Entomophthora; species Entomophthora muscae. Next base: position 101,812 of record QTSX02000918.1, on the reverse strand, counting down.
TCGCTGATAGATTGCCTGGGCATAGCGGTTTGGGCAGGGGCACATTGTATTGGAATATTCCAAACTAATTTTGTTGGGTCCTCATGCAATTGTATTCAAAATTATCTAATTAGGTGTTGGCAGTTGATCTGGATCAGCTTTATAATAAAGAAGATATTATTTGAAATTTCCAATTTATCTGAATCTATTAATAAAATCAAACCTTTTATTCTATCAGGGTTGATAGACAAAGTGCTAGAGGTCCTTTCTACCTATTAGGCTAGAAGGAGGATGTACCAGTCACCTATAGAACTCAGAATTTCTGACAAATGACAAAAAATAATTAGGAAAAAAGTCAAATTAAATTTTAATTGTGAATCAATTAGATTGGATTTTACAATCCTGCGTTTTGTCCAACAGGTTCTAGATCTACATTTTGTTTACTGTAAAATTCGAACTTGCCGACATAGCTAATTGTGTATTTGCTACATACAACATAATGTATTGTAAAGTGGCTTGACTTACAGTTCACACAACGTGATAAAAACATCATATCATGCTAAAGTGATTAATGTATTGATCGCAGCCAATCATTTTGATTTCGGCCAAATTAAACGAATGTCTTCTGAAATAGCGACAAATGGAACTCAAGATTGCTTTAAACTGTAAAAATATACAAGCTTTGCTGTTGGTTTAATGACCTTCTAATGTAGGATATCTTTCAAGGTGATTTATGAATTTCTAAAGACTTTTCTTTTAACTGCCATGGTTTATGTGCTGATCAATCATGAAGAATAAATCATGCCATAGCTTTCAAGTGCCAAGCCACACAAAAAATTATAACCCGTGATTCCAGTGGTTAGGGGTTTTTCTTCAAAGGTATATCCAAACACCAAACTAAATGAAATGAAAAATAATATTTAAACTTATAAATTATCGATGTTTCTTTGCCTTGATTACGACCCAAAATCAATTGATTTTAGAATACTTGAATAAAGTGAACAGGTGAAATCGAATCAGTATAAATATTTATTCAAATTAACATAGATAAAATTTAAAACTTTATCGGGCACATGCGATGATCAATATCATAGAATATCTTATTAAATAACGGAGTTGTTTGCTTAAAAAGAATGTAGGGAGTAAGGCTGCAGCATGGTTCCGTCAAAGAAGTTATGGACTGTTTTTTCTTCAATAGCCAATTTCGGGGCAAAGTTATTTGGAAATGGATTCGCTTCCACAGATAAACCATACGTTGTAATTAGCGGTAAGACAGAAGACTCCTTTCCAACAAACACTTCTATGCGTTTAGCAGATGGTGTGGGATGGACCAATTTGGCCACAAATTTTACCTTCTTTCATCAGCAGCCTGGATGGTACGGCACCAAAACTGTTTATATGATGAAGCAGGAGCTGGCTTCTCCGAAGGATATGCAATTTTGGGTTTTTGATCCTGAGTTCTACCACTTAAACGGAGGAAGCCCGATTTCCGAGGAGTTGAACTGCCCTTACCAAACCACATGTCTTGTGATGGCTGGTTGGCAGAAATCTGCGTGGCATATAGAACGAGTCATGTTTGCTAAGAAAAACAATCGAATGCCCTTGCGCATCACCCAGTTAATTGACAACATCACTACACAAGCCACGTCTCATTATATGTTTATTAAAGGTCCTAGTGTAGGAAAAGTTGTCTTCAATTCAATATATCTGGGATTAACAGAGAGATATTGTAATCCGACATATATCTCCAAAATATGTGTGTACTCAAAATTTTCTCCTCTCTTTCTCCCTTCGGGGTTGCCAGACGTCGTGATCAGCTTTGAATAAATATAAGTTTTTATTACAAAAATTGAAAGTTATAATTAAATTTATCTAAGAAGCAATTCAGTTTTAGGTTTCCATGAGGATACATATATACCCAATTCTTTGCAATTTTTGTGCCGGAATTGATACAAACCTCATTTCTTACAACACATTTTCCGACACATTAATTTCTAAACTCCTTATTTCACAAACATAGTAAAGTACACATTCATAAACCCATATTTCGGAAACTTTAAAGATTGAAGTAAAATATTAAAAAATTAAGCAAACATAAATAGTCAATATATATATTTTAGCAAATATCAAGCATATAGACACTTTATTAAAGATAAATCTCATAACCTTTGTTGATTATTTACTTCTAAGAAGTATGATAAATAAAGGGAAAATTTAAGAAAAGAACAATATTTTATTGTTATGAGTTTAGAATATTATATAGTGTCATGAGAAGCCCTATACTGTCCATGTATGTCATGGGGCTTATCAAAGTAATTGTTCCATTTGGGATTTGAAAGGTTTGATCCCTGTACTAGATGGGTAATTGATAAGAGTGCCACCTTCTTATTGATTAGTCAGAGAATAAATGGGGAATTAATTTACCAAGAGGGAGTAATTGTAGCTGTTGCAACACTAGCAAAGTTTGCCATCAAGGACTCTGATGTGATGATAATGAAAGAACACAAAACCTTAAAGATGACATGAACCATTGAGGAGTATATTGCAGCTTACAAAGACATACATGATTGAGCTCCTGATACCATCATTTTTATTAGGCTGGATCACAGCTGGACTTCTACAATGGTCTCCCCACACACATCAGATGCCAGTTTGATATGAGCTTCTACAAGAATCTACATGATATATTCTTAGAAGTAAAGAAATGTGAGGGATCCAGGTCAATCCAGTCAAATTTACCATTTTGTTTGCAGTCAGACTCTTCTTACTCAGCCCTTTGTTTAATAAAGCTTTGGCAAGCTTTACCTCCAAGGAGGCAATTTTATGAGTCAACATTTTATTGTCATCAGCTACTGAGCCATTATTTCTACACTCTTTCTCTCTCTCAATTTGAGGGCCTCAATCTCTCTGTTGGCTATGTTCTTCACACATCAAAAGATCTTGTCAATCCCTACTAGCAAGTTCCATGAATCCCAGGCATATATTCAATTCCCTTGTACTGGGGTTCCCTCTTTAGCAAAATAGTCCAAATATAACTCCTCAAAATCTGCTTTCACTTTGGCTAAAGATTCCTTAGGCAAATTCTTGGCAACCTTCATACCCTCCCAGGCCTCCTCCAGCGAGCCTTCAGGGATCTCCTTTCAGGCAGCAGCAGTTTCCACTCTAAGGACTCTGAACTTTACTTTTTCAAATAATAATTGTAGAGACACAAGAATTGAAAAAGAATGAGGGGAAAGCGTAAAATTCAACAGAATATTATTTATTATAATGTTGCTGTTTTTGTTTATATACCATACATCACATATTTGGCTGAAAAGCCCTCTGGTTCCAGAATCCCCCTGGATTCCAATCACATGATTTATGACGTAATTTAATCATCCAATCCAGATCTTTACCTAAAAGATCTTCACAGTTTTCAGCCTATGAGAATGTGCCTAATTCATTCTGGAATCACATGATTCCCTTGAGTGGAATGTCTTGTTTTGGCTTGAAACAACCCAAGCTCCTGGCGCCAAAACCTTGCGGAATTTGTGTATTCCAGATCCAAGCTGTCCTTGTTCCAACTAGGAACCAGCTGATCAATCCTGAATACCTAGACATCATTGTCTACATTACAATGTGTCTTTCTGTTAATTGATACCTTATTGATTATATTAATTAACCTTCACAGTTAATTAATTCAACCCAAAGATCACAAGTCTTTACATTGCACACAGATCTGATCAATTACACGCTGTATTATTGCTATATTATCAACCTATTAATTGTGGCAATTACACGCTGTATAATCACTAGTTTATGTGGCGTATAATTGTTAGTCCACATAGGGAAGATCATTGATTACACAGCAGATAATCCTCAATTTGATACTGGATTGAGTCAGCTATTATATGGTGTATAATCTCTAGCTCAAATCATCATCTTAATAACCAGGATTGCTCAACACATAATCAATTCCATTTTGGGTCCTATAATCAAATCCTCATTAATAATGTTTGAGGGTGTTCTCAACTAACCTTCAGGGTTAATTATTTTGGGTTTGATACACCTGGTCTCCAATATTGATTCAGTCAATCTTGTCTTAGTTTTTCAGTTAGTACAACCTAACTACCAAACCATATTCTATTATTTTATCAAATATAGATACTAGCTTACATCTAGGAATCTTTTCCTAAAGAATCCCAGACAAACTTATACATTTAAATAAGCAACTAAATCAGAACAACCTTATATATCTTGGAGTATGTATTTGGCTAAATACTGAAAGTGACTCTGGGATGATCACAAGCAAGCTGCTCAGAAACCTAACAATCTACACACAACCAACAAGCAAAAGTAAAGTCCAACAACAAAGAAGGACACTCACCCTAACAATCAGACCAACCAAGCCAATAATCCTAACCCTTGAGGTGAAATCCATAGCACCCAGGAAAACCATATAAGTACTGAAAACGCACATGAGGAGGGAAAGGGTCAGGGGAGTGCTTAGGTGGGCTGCCCTCACTGCATTAAAAGCTCACACAGGAACCAAGATATGGATTCAATCACTATGATCTAAATACCCTCCAGCTATACTGTATATCTGTCACCAAAACTGTTAATAAATCATGACTTATCCTTTTTTGAAGATATCAAGATACATCACTATTTGACATTGTAGCAGATCAATCCCTTGTGACAAGAAATTAGCCAACCTCATGATATTATTAGCAATCAAAAGCAATGTTACTTGTGTGATCAAACTAACAACAGCAGAGCCCCAGTTACTAGATAATCAAAGGGTAGGACACGCCATTTTGAAAACAGCATCTCAAAAAACGCCATCTTAAAATACAGCATCTCAAATTTCTGCTATCTCAATTTACTAGTAAAAACGCCATTTTGATTTATGGCATTTTGACTAAATAAAAACAGTTTTAAAATTTTAGATTTTTTGAACTCCAAAAACTACCCAAAAAATTCCCAAAAATAAAAATTCAAAAACATTTCTAGTCTTAAAAAGTCTCATAATTCTAAATTTGCAATAAAAAAATAGGGTCAATTAGTAGCAATATAGTTGCGTAAAGCCTAAAAGTTAAAATATAACCAAAAACAACCATTTTCATCTATTTTAACTATAAACTATACTTTAAAATAAGCATACAATTGTAACAAATACTAAATAAAACTAAAATAATGATAAAAAAAAGGAAAGAAGAGAGAAGATAAAGAAGACTTTTATTGAGGAAGGATCATATATTAGTTGAAAGAGCAACTGAGATAGCTTGGAGATGCTCAAGCTTGCTATCCTTGGGATAGTAGGCAAGGACCACATTGCTAATCTCTGTATACTTTCTCACTGCTTTGGTTTGCTTGGGGGGATCATCCTTAGTCTTCATGCCTGTTTTAAAGAGGCGGGCGGAGATGGCTTGTTGAGTCTTGAGATGCAGCATGATTTTGTTGAACTTGGGCTTCTGAACCTGGACCCTTGTGGCAAATTGACTATGTCACCCTTCAAGAGAAGAGGTGGTCTTGATTAGGCCATCCTTTACCTGCTTAAAGCAGTTCCATGTGATTGAGTCACTGCCTTTTCTAATGCAGTGTGCTCCCTGAAAAATACCAACCCATTGAGTTTCAAAATACTCAATAAAGGGGACAAAGGCTGCCTGGTTGGCAATAATGTAGGGATGGTGGAGGAGGTTGTCGTAGAAGGTATTTGTCTCCTCCTTCTGCACAAGGGCAAGGGCAGCAAAGCAGTTGAACACGTCCTTTGCTTCCTTTGTGCCTTCAGTGTAGACCAGCTCATGAAGTGCAAAGCACTTTTGGAGGTAGCAAAAGAGTGCCAGCTGGAAGTGGAAGTAGCATCCCTGCGGGGAGCTCTTGAAGACTCTTATGAAGGCATTTGCCTGAGCCTGTTCAAAATCCACTACCAGATATTCATGGTAGGGAAAGCTTTCTGGCTGCTTCCTGGGTGGGGTGGCTTCCTCTTCCTGTGACTGGGCCTTTTTCTTGAGCCCTCTAGTTTCCTTTGGCTCCTCTTCAATGGTTGGGAGAATTTCATCCAACTTGGCCTTTAATATTGTTAGAGCCCGGACATAAGTTTCCTGCTTCTTATTTGGGAGGGAAAAAAGACCAGGGGAAGAACTAGATTGCCAACCTGCCCATGGATATTCCAAAGCTGGCTAAAGAGCTTTGGCCAGGTTGAGAATGTTCCATCTGTAAGCCAGGTATTTCATTTAAAAGGTTGCAAAGATCCTGGGAGGTAGCAAAGCAGATGATCTGCTCTGGGGCATGTTGCCCATCATCCTAAAGGAGGAATCTCTCTTCATGCCATGAAAGCTTTTGCTCTTCAGTTAAAATCAACTGGTCAATTGATGTAGCACTGACACCTTCAGTGCTCAGAGCATATATCTGGTCAGTGAGATATCTCTATAGTTTTGAGGCGCCACCAACAGTTGCCAGTTGGGTATCATTTAGATTAATGAGCACATTGTTTACAACCTCAATTGAAGTTTGGTCTTTGGTGGTTGGTATGACCTGGCAAAGAAACCAGCAGATCAGTTGATACAGAGGATCAAAAGGCTTGGCAAAGTTATGCCCAATAGTCAGGGCTTTAAACTGAGTGAACCCATAGGTGGTAAGTCTAGCTGGAAAGCCAACATTATCACATTTGTAGTGATGCTGATGGATGAGCTTCTTCTTGTTGTTGCAGCTGAAGCTGTAGCCCTTGTGGACAAAGCCAGCACCCCCTTTCTTTGTCATAATTGGATAGCTGACAGGGTATGTGGCGGGCACAGCAAATGTGCCATTTCTGTAGCATACATTGTGGATTGAGTTAAGATCCCAGAGCTCAATTGGGTCATCTGCAGAAGCACCAGGCTCAGGCTCCTGCTCTTCTTCATCCTCAGGCTCTGAAGTGGGGTCAGAATGGCGATTGAAGCTGAACAACTTCTCTTGAGGGTCTGACAGGGAGTAAACAAAAGGAGAATGGGGAAGGGTTGGGCTTGTTTCCTCAGGCTCTGGTGAGGGTGTATGTGACGGATCCAGGCCTAACCAGTCCATCCTCCCATTATCCTGCCCTTGACTCTTATTGCTGTTACCTTCCTGGGACAAAGCTTTGAGGAGCTTTGCCTCCAGGGAGGCAATTTTATTGGATAACACTTTATTGTTGTCCCGCCAACGAGCCATGATTTCAACGCTTTTTCCCTCTCGTGCTCTCAATGCCTCAATTTCACAATTTGCCATCTCTTTTACTTGTTGCAAGATTTCATCCCATCCTACAAACAAGTTCCAAGCATCCTAAGCATAAATTTGGTTCCCTTGGACAGGAGTCCCTTCCTTTGCAAAGTAATCAGAATACAGCTCTTTGAACACAGCCTTTACTTCTACTAAAGATTTGACAGGAACAGTCTTAGTGACCTCCAGGCTGGTCCAAGCTTCTTCCAATGTACTTGTAGGAACCTCCTTTCTTGCTGCAGCGTTTCCACACAAAGGTCCCCAAACTTGGCTCTCTCAAATTTTAACAAAGAAGGCATGAAAATTGAAAAATAGGTGAGGGGAAAGCGTCAAAACCAACAATGAATATGTTTTATTAATGTTTAACTGTTTTTGCTTATATACCATTCAGGGCATACACAGCTGAAAACCCCTCTGGTTCCTGAATCAACCAATGATTTGCGTCATGTGGTCTATGACATTTGAGTCATCCAACATAGATCTTTACCTAAAAGATCACCAACAATTCTCAACCTATGATAATTGACCTACAATGGGCAGAAGTCACCTGACTCCATTCAACCCAATGTACCAATTTGGCATGGAGCTTCCCCAGCTCTCAGCGCCAAAACCCTGTGGATTGCACATCCTAAACTCAGCTATCAGTGTTCTAACTGGGAACCAGCTAATCAAACCTGAATTCCTAGGCATCCTTGCCTTTATTTAGTTATTTTTGCATTTAATGGTTTTTTGCCTTAAAACCCATTAAACTGCTTTGAAACTCAAACCAGGCGCCACCGCGGCGCCCAGCAATTTCCCTAGGCAGCGCCCCAGCGCCTGAGAAAATTTGATGGCAGCACCTCTCAAATTCATTAGGCGGCGCTTCTAATCCAATAAATTTGCCAACATGGCGCTTTTAACCCTAATTCTGGGGGTTTTCCCATGGTTAACCTTAACCAAACTTCTTGACAAAGTCAAGGCCATTTTAATATAATTAAATACTCATTAATTATATCCTGTATTTATTAATTAATATTCCTGATTAACTAACTCATTTTGAGACGCCTAGTCTCCAAGATTGAGTTGGCCAATCTTGCCTCAATTATTTTAATTAGCTAATCTAACTAAACATCCATAATATGTTCTTTTATTAAACATAGATATCCAGTTTCTAGGAACCTTTCCCTCAAGAATTACAAAAAAACCTATCTATGTGTAATAAACAGCAAAAAACAGAAAATCTTTATATTTTGGAGCATTTATTTGGCTAAATACTCAGCAGTGACTGTACTACAGTCACAAGGCCCCTTCCTTCCCTTTGGGGGAATCAGCCTCATCTTCTCGGATCTTTATAAGCTCCAATTCCCCATGGAATAGCTTAAGAAATTGAGGATGAACACGGGGCCATTCTTCTCCCAAGGCAGCTCCAACTCCCCAAATTAGGTAGTTTGGCCCTGGACTAACCAAACTAATCTTCATAGGCCCTACTTATTGCTGAAGACCTCTTCTTGGGTGCTTTTCTCGGCGCCTTTGATCAAACCACACCAGATCTCCCACCTGGAAATGATCACAAGGAAGTACTCCAGGCTTTGAGTTCCACTTGGCGGCACGCTTTTCTCAAACCTGCTCTCCTTTACTCCTTGCCTCAGCAAATAACTTCTGCATCTTGGCTGCATGTTCCTCTACGGCGGCTTCATAGGAATTCTTTTCCACAAACTCCCATTGGCCCACTTCAGTGCTGGTTGTAATCTCCTGGCCATACAACATCCAAAATGGTGAAAACCCAGTAGAATCATATGACATTGTCCAGTATGCCATGACACTCATTGCTAGGTGATCCTTCCAACGGGTTGTAGCTCCATCAGCCAATTTTTCCATAATGCGCTTTAAGGTTCCAATGGTTCTTTTGGCTAACCCATTGGTCTCGGGATGGTAGGGAGCTGCAGTTAACTTAGAAATGCCCCATTTTAAGCATTCCTTAGTCAAGACTGGCCCTATTTAAGGTGGCCCATTGTTGGTGAGAACCTTCTTGGTACAACCATGTCGTGCTATGATTTCTTCTTGGAGAAACTTAGCAAGTGCAACGCTTGTTTCTTTAGCCATTGCTTGAACCTCTACCCATTTTGTGAAAGAATCAACGGCAACCACAAAGTATTCTTTCCAACCACTTGGTAATGTGATATGACCTGTATTCATTGAGACTAGCTCAAAAGGATAATGTGACATCACTGACTTGAGCTGTACCTTAGATTTTGCCGCTGAGAACTTAGAGCAAACTTTACATTCTTGTAAAATCTGGAGGACTGTAGCTCTCATCTCTAACCACCAGTACCAGGCTTTTACTGCTTGCCAGAGCTTCTCATATTTGAGGTGACCTACCCATTAAACATGAAGATCTCTCACCACTTGAAGAAGTTTGGATTGCTCTATGTAAATCCTATTCCTCAATAAAGCTTCACAGGCTTCCTGCGTCTCAACTTCACAGGCCAACAGTGCTCAGGATAATAAGTTGGGAATCTGATTTTCCAAACCAGGTTGGTAAATGATATCATAGTCATATCCAGAGAGTTTTTCAGCATACAATTGCATACGGCCTTGTAAGTCTTCCTTAGTCCTAAGCGCTCTCAATGCTGCGTGATCAGTGACTATAATGAATGGCATTCCTAGGATATACGTCCTAAAATGCTTCACTGCCTATACTATTGCCAATCCCTCACGTTCAGTAGCAGAGTATTTCCTTTGAGTGGTCCCCAATGTTTTGGAACCATACGCCACCGGATGCCAGGACAACTTTGTCTCTCCTTCCTGAGTAAGAATGGCACCCAGACCAGTTGAGCTTGCATCTGTTTTAATGTAAAACAACTTCAACCAATTGGGGAATCTTAGGATGGGGGCCTCAGAGAGTCTCTTTTTCAGCTCTAAGAAACTTGACTCTTGTTCCTGTCCCCAAACAAATCTGGCATTCTTCCTTGTTAAAGCAAACAATGGCTCTCCAAGCGCAGAACAATTAGGAATGAATCTCCAATAGAAATTCACCAATCTCATAAATCCCCACACCTCTCAAACTGACTGTAGTGATCTCATGCTCAACAATGGAGTAACTCTCTCAGGACTTGGCTTAATCCCCTGAGAATTCACAATATGTCCTAACACCTTGACCTCTCAACAGGCAAGCTTAGTCTTAGATACACTAATCTTTAACTTTGCTTTCTCAATTTGGCAGAATACTTCATCAAGATCCTTCAGGTGTTGTTCCCAGGAAGGGCTATATACAGTAATGTCATCTATATACACTGAGACACACCTAGGCTGCAATCCCGCCATAATCTGGTCCATCACTTGCTGAAACACAGCACCGGCTGTTTTCATTCCTAATGGCAAGACTTTCCATTGATAAAGACCATCAGGTGTAGAGAATGCTGTAACCTCCTTAGACTTCTCATCAATCAACAGTTGGTGATATCTCTTAGTCAGATCCAAAGTGGTGAACCAAGAAGATCCAGCCATGGCATCCAGCTGATCCTCAATTTGGTGCATTGGGTAGGCATCATTTACAATATCCTTGTTTACCATTTGGAAATCAATACAAACACAAATGTTCCCATCTGGCTTTGGAACACAAACCATTGGAGCAGAATAAGGACTGATGCTCTCCTCAATCAGGTTGGCTCTTTGCATCTTCTCCACCTCTTCTCTGATTGCAGCAACTGCAGCAGGACTACAACGGGGTACATACCCTTTGTATGGCTTCCCAGTAAGCGTTTTTATGATATAAGGTGGACCAGTTCTCCCTACATCATATTTGTCCAACAAGAAACAACTACTCCATTTCCACACCAGAGTATACAACAGGGTACCTGGTGCTTCACTTGGACATAGTATACGGGTTAAATTGTTGAAGGGCACACAAACATAAGAGACGGTAGGTTTATTTGTTGTGACTTCTCCAACTACGGGCATCCAAACTCCAATACACTGACCTTGCTGAATGTCTACAGGAACCGCGCAAGTGTTGAACAACTTCCAGGACTTGAGGGATTCACCATTTGAACCATCCTCAAATATTGCCACATTTGAGGATATATGACAGGGCAATTCTGGGATAACCTGTCCTCCTTGCGTTCTGCAATTGAAAGCTACTGGTTTTAACCAAGCGGTTCCCTTTGGTGGAATTGAGCAATATTCCTTGGCATAGATGACAACTGACTGGACATCTTCTGGTGCTGGCAGAATTGTCAGTTGTTGATAAGCGTATTCAACTCCTTCATGAACCAAGACATTCTTGACAGCGTCCAGGCTCACCTTGGCCTCAACAATCCAAGTCATACCAAGCAGAACATCAAATCCTGCCCCGGGTAAAACTACGGCGGAAGTCTTGACCTTGGTATTTTTCCATTTTATTACCACCTCATCAAACACGTCTTGTTCAATAGTGGTAACCCCATCTGCAGAAGATAAGGTCAAAGTGACCAATCTTGATGGGTCCATGCCATGTCTACAAACAAAGTTCTTTGATACCGCCACTCCAGCACACCCTGGATTGTAGACTGCCTTTGCGGAGATACCATCAAGCAAAATATCCAAAAGGATAACCCCTTGTAATGCCCACACAAAAGGTTTTGCAATCAAAAGTGCAGGCATACTCTGGGCCACCTTTTTATGCCATTCAACTTCCTTGAGCCAATCCACGCTCAACTGAACTCGCACAGGCTGCCATGTAATCTCCCTGTCTTCCTTCATCCCTAAGCGCACATCCAATATCCACTCATCTGGAGAGGCGTCTGGACTTCCCTCAGGCAGAGTTGGATGAGAGACATTGATTTCCTGTATGGGTGGTTCCACTGGTTGACTGGCGCTTTTCCTGTATTCCTTCAAAGCCTTCCCAGATTGAAGTCTCATTCTCCCATTATTCTCTGAATTACCGGACTCAGGTTGAGAGACACCTAAGCCCGCCTTTCTTTTCCCAAATCCTTAAACATAAGGTCAGGATGGCTCCTTGTCAAATTCTGCACAGTTGGGACACTTTCCAGCAAAATGGCCATCTTTCCCACAGATCCAGCATCCCTTGGCCATGGGGAACTTACATGCCCGCTTAAATCTAGACATGCGGTCCTTATCAGAGGGACTTCTTGGACGTCTGGTTCTCTTGGAAGATTCTTCCCCTGCCACAACATGAGCTCCTGCTCTGGAACAAGGAGCACTGTGTGGAGGGCCTCCAAGATCCCACTCCATCTGGATAACCTTCTGAACAAGTTTTGACCATGACAACTTCTCACAGCGTAACATAGAGGCCTGAGTTTGCAACCCGGGCCACATTCCAGTGAAGAAAGCATCCTCCACTAGATCCTGATTACGTTCCACGTCAACAAAGGCTAAGAACTCCTCCATTCTGGAAAGGTACATTGACACTGTCTCATGGCCAGCTTGAGTAACATCTTGAGCTTTTTGAAGAGCATCACCAGGTCTAAGGGTTACAGTGTAACTGGCTCAAAATTCCTCTAACAAAGTGGTCCAATTGTTGCCTTTACGTCTTTAGAACCACTTGAAACAGGCAGGTCCTGCAAGAACTTCCAACCAATGATGTTTCTCATCATCTCCTAGACCAGAGGCTTGAATAAGGAAACCCTCCAGGAAAGTGTTTCCTTCCTTGGGATTTCCAGAAAATGGTGACATCTTGGCAAGCATAGACTGGACTCCTTTCACCATGGGTTTTTTCTGCCCCTGTGTTGGGCTCTGTGGCGGATCCAGGCCTAACCAGTCCATCCTGCCATTATCCTGCCCTTGACTCTTATTGCTGTTACCTTCCTGGGACAAAGCTTTGAGGAGCTTTGCCTCCAGGGAGGCAATTTTCTCGGATAACACTTTGTTGTCATCCCGCCAACAAGCCATGATTTCAACACTTTTTTCCTCTTGTGCTCTCAACGCCTCAATTTCACGATTTGCCATCTCTTTTACTTGTTGCAAGATTTCATCCCATCCTACCAACAAGTTCCAAGCATCCCAAGAATAAATTTGGTTCCCTTGGGCAGGAGTCCCTTCCTTTGCAAAGTAATTGGAATACAGCTCTTTGAATGCAGCCTTTACTTCTACTAAAGATTCAGCAGGAACAGTCTTAGTGACCTCCAGGCTGGTCCAAGCTTCTTCCAATGTACTTGTAGGAACCTCCTTTCTTGCTGCAGCGGTTTCCACACAAAGGACCCCAAACTTGGCTCTCTCAAATTTTAACAAAGAAGGCATGACAATTGAAAAATAGGTGAGGGGAAAGCGTCAAAACTGACAATGAATATATTTTATTAATGTTTAACTGTTTTTGCTTATATACCATTTAGGGCATACACAGCTGAAAACCCCTCTGGTTCCTGAATCAACCAATGATTTGCGTCATGTGGTCTATGACATTCAAGTCATCCAACATAGATCTTTACCTGAAAGATCACCAACAATTCTCAACCTATGAGAATTGACCTACAATGGGCAGAAGTCACCTGACTCCATTCAACCCAATGTACCAATTCAGCATGGAGCTTCCCCAGCTCCCAGCGCCAAAACCCTGTGGATTGCACATCCTAAACTCAGCTATCAGTGTTCCAACTGGGAACCAGATGATCAAACCTGAATTCCTAGGCATCCTTGCCTATATTTAGTTATTTTTGCATTTAATGGGTTTTCGCCTTAAAACCCATTAAACTGCTTCAAAACTCAAACCAGGCGCCACCGCGGCACCCAGCAATTTCCCCAGGCGGCGCCCCAGCGCCTGAGAAAATTTGATAGCAGCGCCTTGGCGCATCTCAAATTCATTAGGCGGCGCGGCGGCGCCTCTAACCCAATAAATTTGCCGACACGGCGCTTTTAACCCAAATTCTGGGGGTTTTCCCATGGTTAACCTTAGCCAAACTTCTTGACAAAGTCAAGGCCATTTTAATATGATTAAATCCTCATTAATTATATCTTGTATTTATTAATTAATCTTCCTGATTAATTAACCCATTTTGAGACGCCTAGTCTCCAAGATTGATTTGGCCAATCTTGCCTCAATCCTTTTAGTTAGCCTAACCTAACTAAACATCCATATTCTGTTCTTTTATTAAACATAGATATCCAGTTTCTAGGAACCTTTCCCTCAAGAATTCCAAACAAACCTATCTATATGTAATAAACAGCAAAAACAGAACATCTTTATGTTTTGGAGCATTTATTTGGCTAAACGCTCAGCAGTGACTGTAGTACAGTCACACCAATGCCCAATGATCCAAGTGCCCTTGGAGTACCTGTTACTATACACCATCACCAGACATCCCAATAAATTGATGTCTTACCCTTTCTGCTTTTGCAGTTACACAGGCTCAGCACTCCTGGACTTGGGTGCAGATCAAACCTTAGTCAACAGTAGCTTTGTGGATAAATTAAAGCTGGCCACTAATCCTTTGCGGATTAAAAACATGGTCCTGGCTGATGAACACCACATTGCTGTGACAATGGAAACCACCCCCTTTTCTGTCATGCTTGAGAACCTCCACTCCACCATCCAAGGTCCCGTCATTGACTTCCCTAAGTTTGACATTGTACTGGGACTAGACTGGTTACAGAAAAACAACCCCCACATGTACTGGGCAACCTCCGTGTTGACCATCAAGCGTGAAGGTGTCAACCACCAGATCTACCCTGACTCTGTTGATCAACTCCTACGTGACCATGTCTTTGTACGCATCACTGAGACCTTGGACAAGAAGGAAAATCTGAAGGCAATTGACTGGGACTCCTTTCAGTATGAGATCATACACTTCAAAGACCACCAGGATACTTCCATGCCTCAGGACCACAACATTGTGGCCCACCATCCAGAAATCTTTAAGGAAGCGTTACCTGGGCTGCCCCCTGAGAAACACATTCAACACTCCATCCAACTCAAGGGGGCTGTACCCAAGGCACACCCCATCTACAGGCTGACCCCAAACAAGGACAATGCCCTACGTGCCTATCTCAAGGAGGCACTAGAAAAAGGACTTATCTGCCCCTCACAGTCTCCCTTTGGGACTGCTGTATTCTTTGTGGCTAAAAAGGACGGTACCTTACACCTGGTCACAGACTACTGCGCCTTAAACAAAGTCACCATTAAAAATTGTTACCCACTGCCACTGATTGACGACCTTTTTAACGCCTTGGGAGGGGCCACCGTCTTTCCCAAGATTGATCTAACTGCAGGCTACAATCAGATTTGTATCAAGGAGGAAGACATCCCCAAAACAGCTTTCTGCACTAAGTACGGTTCCTACAAATGTGTGGTTTTCAACTTTGGCATGACCAATGCCCCGTCCACCTTTGTAACCTTCATGAACAAAAAGTTTGTGTCACACATAGGCAAACATGCCTTAGTGTACCTGGACAATATTATTGTCTACAGCCCCTCAGTCAAACAACACCACAAAGATCTGGAGGAAGTCTTTGCAACCTTGGCACAACACAAACTGTTGGCCAAACCCTCCAAATGCCAGTTCTTCCGGGAGCAACTACCCTTCTTGGGATACATAGTCTCAAAAGACGGCATCAAACCCAGCAGTCAAAAGGTACAGGCCATCTTCAAGATGCCACCCCCCAAGGACAAGTCAGAACTCCACACCTTCTTGGGAATGGTGGCCTATGTACGGCGCTTCATACCTGACTGTGGCGTCTTGACTGCCCCCTTGTCCGCCATAACAGGCGCCAAGTCTAAGTTTGTATGGACCCCCCAACGTGACCTCTGCTTTAGACGCCTCAAAGAAACACTCACAACAACTCCCATCCTACAATACCCCAAAAGAGACGGGGAATAACAGATGGAAACCAACACCTCAGATGCATCCATTGGGGGAGTACTACAAATTAAGAATAGTGATGGTGACTTCCTGCCCATAGCCTATGAATCACGCAAACTGACAGATGACAAGTGCCAATACCCTATCCACAACAAGGAACTGCTGACCATTGTACACTGTCTGGTCAAATGGCTCTGTTACCTAGAACAGCAGGAAGAATTCACAGCACTAACTGTTCACAAGTCACTCATCTATTTCAAGACGCAAGCAAATCTGTCACGCGGCCAAGCACAATGGATGGAAATATTAGAGAGGTTTAACATGCTCATTCAATATAAGCCTGGGGCCAAGCTTGCCATAGCAGACTCCCTGTCTTGCCTGTATGTATGTGCTTCAATAGGAGAGAATGGGCTTGACTCAGACTGGCCTCTCTTAGTGCTACGTACAAAAGACAAAGGATTCCCTGCAGGCACAACTGACATCACCAAAGAAACGGTCATCAAGAATGAACACCTCTTTGCTGACGTATACAGGACCCTCCACAGAAAAATGTTGGATGGCACAACCATTCCCTACATCCCCACACATCAGCAAGTCAACACCATTCTTTGCTACCACAGAGATCTTGGACATACTAAGAGCCAAAATCTATACAAGTTCCTAAAGCATAAAGCCTGGTGGCCAACCTTATACCGCAATGTCCAGGAAGTTCTAGACCAGTGTGAGGTATGCAAAAAGTTTGCTAAAAGCAAAACCCCACCAAAGTCTGTACTCCCCATTTTTACCCAACTACTGTTCAAGGTATGGGCTCTTGACATTTTTGGCCCCATGCCAGGAAAGCACAACAACAAGAATTACCTCATCACAGCCATTGACTTTGCGACAAGGTGGCCAGTAGCCCAAGCGGTGAAGGCACACACCAGCAATGACATTTGACAATTTATTGGCAAAGAAATAATCAGCAAGTTTGGAAAGCCAGAACTTCTGATAACCAATGGAGGCAAAGAGTTGACCTCCAAAGACACTAATGTATACCTCATCAAGAATGGGGTCAAACACACCATCATAATACCATACCACCCACAGGCCAATAGACGCGTAAAGCGGCTTAATGGTAGCCTTATGCAAGCCCAGGCCAAACTCACTGCCGGGAGACCTGAAGACTGGTATAAGCAGCTACCAAATGCATTACTTGTGTGCCAAACCCAAGTGAACAGATACACCAGAAAAAGCCCGTTTGAACTGGTATACGGCACACAGCCAAATATCATTCAAGCATTGACAGGACCTAAGTTGAAAATTCCAAGTAAAGTCCACCTTGCTTGGATCCTCAAGTAGTAGAGGATAACAGCAAGCAAACAGCCAAGGAAAAAAAACGCCTACAAAAGACATTTGTTCCCATCTGCAATAGACATGAAGTTGGGGACAAAGTATAGGTCATGAACGTTGACAAGAGCAAGTTGCAACCTGAAAAAGCAGGGCCAGCAAGCATTCTGAAGGTAAACAACAATAACACTTACCTTGTGCAAGGGCTTGGGAAACGTAAGTAAGACAAGACCCTCCACCATGATTGCCTACAACCCTGCAAAGCAAGACAGAAACAACAAGAAGCCGCCCTGCCTGCCACAGAACAACAACTGGTTCAATACAGCACCCAGGCCCCTGACAACCTTCCTGACAACCTGCCCCCAGAGGAGGCCAGCCTTCAGCTGGGTGTGTGTGTGTGTTGAAACTGCAGGCTTGACCCGCCAGCAAGGTTCCAACCAAGCAGGTTTGTGACCTGAAATCCAATTATCCAGTCACCCAAAGCCAGACTAGGAAGTCAACTTGAATCACCAAATCCAACAACATGAACAGATGATGACCCTTTACGGTGAATACCTCAATTTGGCGCTTGACTCATTATCAGGATCAAGCCACCTTCTTCTTCTATCTAGCCGTGGGATCACCAATCTTGTTCCTACTATCCTTGATTCACATGAACTATATAATCACTATCTCCCAATAAAGATTATTATCTAGCTTCTAAATATTTTTCCCGTGTAACTCTGCTAAAACAGCACAGTTACAACACATGTATTTTCTTTTAACACTCAAAAAACAATAAAATAATAATTAAGTGCCATATGTAAACTAAAAATTGCCTCATGGTTCTAAATTTGTGTTATAAGATATTTGAGTTCTGTCAAAACAGTGGGTCTACCCCCAGGAAAAGTTCCACACAAGAGGCCCCATACCACTAAAACTGACTTTCCCATCACTCAAAGCCAAATGCAGAAGTCAACTCAAGTTTCCAAACAAGGCAATAAGAACCAGTGGCAATCTCTGCTCAGTGGAAAGCTCAATTTAGTTCTTGACTCACTATAATAATCAAGCCACCCCCTGTGTGGTGACTGCTCTTGCTACTGTGAGTGAGGATAGTTGGTCAGTCAGTTGACAGACTAGGGGATAGACAATGGAATGGGGGGGCAGATCTAGGTGTTGGTCAATGAACTCAGTACTGTACCAGTTGGAAACCAGACAGGTATTTGGTTGTACAAAGGTGATTGAACCAGGAGAAACAACAAAGGGGTTGGAGTAGTAGCGGCAACAACTACTCTAAAGCAAATCCTCAAGTAGCAACTTCTAGTCAGGCTAATTGGCAGTATAGTTGGTAAGAGGAGACTAGCCTTTGTAATCCTCAAATTATACACTCAAAAAATATTTGATGGTGTAGCTAAAATAAGGGGAGGTATAAATGTGTGTCTTTATTGAGAAAATGAGAGGGGTTATATACTACAACTTACTTGATAAATCAAGGCAAGTTGGTCATTGCATGGGGTAGAGGAAGGAGTAAATGAATGTTGAACAGCTGGGGATCAGCACAGCAATCAGGGGAAGGTGAGAACAGCCCTAGCGGCACAAGGGGGTTACCAAAGGCTCAAAGTTAGGGAATTCAGTCAATAACCACAGTTGTTTAACTAATTGGTTGATAAATTAACGCCTAGTTGGTATGACTTTCAATCCAGAAGCTAGTTGGTGTCATTGGGCAATCTGGAAGCTAGTTGATGTCTTGAGCATCCAGAATGACTGCTCAATTTGGAAGGCAATCAAGTTCTTACAATCAGAAAGTAACTCAACAACAATCAGGATTTGAGCAACCAACTGGTGATGGGTTTCACCACACATCCCCCATATGAATAGACTATAAATGTGGAAAGTCATAGAGACTAGTCAGCAAAAATGGAGGACATCAAGAAACTTGTTGCAGATTTAGTTGTCAAGCAATCATCTGTAGCAGAAGAGAACAAAACAATTACCAAGGGTCTAATCAAAGTGTTGAGTATACTGGACAATTATGCCAAAGAGATGGAGAAGTTGGAGCGTTTCTGACAGCAGATCACCTCCATTGCTAGTGGTAGCAAACAAACACAATCAGTGAGTACCTCCAGCAACTATCAAAAAGCTACCAACGTTGAGGAGCAACAGAAAACCTTAGAAAAAACCAAGAAAAAGCCTCAAATATTATTGCAAAAACTAGTGGTACCTGCCACTAAAAAGGGGAAGGAAAAGCCTACTGATCACCAGGACTCCACAGCAACCACCAGAATTAACTCATTCTGCAAGTCAACTTACTCTATGTCAATAATCAGAATTAAAAATACTTTAATGTCAACAGCATTGAAAAGTCAGAATTAAGTTTTAACTCATGCAGACTACTAAATGTTGACACTTTTTTAATAAGCAGAAACCTGTTTCCTGAACATTTTGCTTAATAAAAATTAATCTTCAAGAATTTTTTTAGGGTAATGTAACAACATGAATTTTAAAAAGTCCATAAAAAATATACATGAATATTAAAAAATTTCATTAAAATACACTTTTATTTTATTTTACTATGAAATTAGCTATCTTTACTATAATGAATTTTTTCCCACTTATAAAAACAAAAAAACCAATATACAAAAAAGTACTACATAAAATTTCACATATTATAGAAAAATATAGAAATCAGAAACAGGAATATAAAGTTTTTTCCATATTAAAAATTACAAAAAACATATAATTTACTAGTAAAAAACCAATATAGGCCATGTAATACAGTCTAAAGCATCAAACTATCAATAGAAAATCAATGATTTTATAAAAATAGTATCATAAATTATTAATGAGTTATTTAGAATAACCATTTCTTTAAAAACATTATACTTAACATATAAGAACTATATAAAAATTAGGCAATACTCAATAAATTTAATTGAAAGATAGACTGTAATAACCTGGTTGCCATTAAGAACTGTGGCAATCTTCTTGATGTATTCCCAAATCTCTGAAAGCTTATATTTGGCCTTAACAACGTCTTTGATTTTCTCTTGATATTTTTTCTCTTTGGTGGTTCTCTTCTTCTTGGAAAGGTGGTTCTCAATATCTCTGATGGATGCAACAGTCTTCCCCTGTTAGACTTTGAGGTGCTCATAGAAGGTGTTGTATCTGGGCTTGATTCCAAAGGAGGACTTGATATGCTTATGCTAGCCCTCCAAAGATGAAGTCGTTTTCATCTCATCCTTAAGAACTGCCTGGTAGCAGTTCCAGTTGGCTTTGGCTCTGGGCTTGCTCCGGCGCTTAGTGACCTTACGTCCAATCCACTGTGGTTCATAATATTCAATGAAAGGGTAGAAGGCACCATCATGTTTCTTGGCATATGGATCCTGGCATAGGAGCTCAAAGGCTCGTCCATCATGCTCTGGCTTTACAAAGGCTAGTGCTACAAACTGCTGAATTAAGAACTTGCACTTTCCTGATGTATCTAGACAGTGGAGCTTGCTGAGCTCAGGTAGACCCTTTAGTTGCCTGTTGACAGCCTGTCAATAATGGAAAAAAACACACCTGGACCTCTCCATCAAAGGTATTTACAAAAGCGTTATACTGGGCAGTTTCATAGTCCATGATTATAGTTGAGGGGCCAAGTGCTTTATCTTGAGCTTCTTTTTCTGCAGCAAGGATGGCTTCATCCTTTTCATCATCATCTGGATTGGCTCTAGTGTTATGACCAGGGGGACTTGTTCTATTACTGGGTAGGGCTTTGATGCCCTCCTGAAGGATTTCAAAGGCCCTTGTGTAGATCTCTTCTGTTGCCCCAGGAAGCAGAAAGTAGGCAAATGGGAACACCTTGCCGTCAATAAGGGAATGTACAACCCATAGTTGGTAAAAAGGCGGGGGCATACTGCAAAGGTACCATCACACAACCAGGTCTCTGAATCCCTCAACTGCTCCAGGTTCTGTTGTGTAGCATAGAATATAATTCTTGCCTCTGCTGTAGGACTATAATAATGTAACAGGAATACCTCATCACCATTGAACATCTTTAACTCCTCTGTCAAGACTACTCTCCTTGAACCATGGCTGATTTCTTATGGGGAATAGGTTACGGCGTTTGTCACATAAGTACTTCACTAACTGGTCACAGTCAGGGATGAGCTTCAGGTTCTCATTACTTAGGTGTGTGGTGGCCTTAACTGCCAGATCATAAGCCCTGACATCTTTGGAGACTGGGACCATTTGGTAGAGGTATCACTTTAGAAGCTTTTCAATAAGATTTATTGGAGCATTGCATGTGTGCTCTCCTTTTTCACTAGTGACTTTATCCCATCCTTCTGTATTGATCCTGGAAGCACAGCTTCTATCTTCACTTTCATAATGCTTTCTTTTTCCTGCTTACTTCTGATTGTTGCAATTGAAAACATAGCCATCACAGACTAAACTTGCACCTCCTTTGACAGATATTAGAGGGAAAAACCGAGTGAACTTCTTTGGGAGCTTAAACTCTCCTTTGACATTACATATATTGTGAACCTTTAGGGGGTTCCATGGGCCAATTGGTGCTCAATGTTAGTCAGACAGGTAATCATAAGGATCTTCTTTATTGATACTTGATGAGGAGGATGGAGGTGCAGATTTATTGGGCGGTGGAGGGGAATTATCTGGAGTTGGATTCTTGCACTTTCTGGACTGGGATGAGCTTGATTCCTTGGGGCTTGATTCCTTTGATCTTGATTCATCTGGGCTTGGCTGGGGTTCTGGACTCTTGGGTATATTTTTTCTTCCTTGCTTGTTTAGTGGAACCTCATCTCCTTCTGATTGATACCAGCTTGGAGAAGAGGAGGGGGCAGGGGGAGGGCTCTTTGCTTTAGGGTCTGGGATCTTCTCCTTTGTCTTCTGTTTTGTCGAGGGCTATATGGCTGTTTTTTTGTTGGGGTAGGGACTTTGGGCCTTTCCAGAGGCTTTGGGTACTTTCTTGGTTGACTTGGGGTTATTTTATGGATTCTTGCAAGATTTGTCCTACAATAATTAGAGTAGAGTTCATAAAGTAAGAATAATCATATGAGACATGAATAAAATTAAATAATAATAACTTGTTTTAAATTTTATTATTAATTAAATAGTTTATAGAAGTATGGAAAGTAATTTTAGAGCTAGTTTATTAGTAAAGAATAGAAAAAAACCATGTTTAAATAAAAAGTTAACATTCTGGTAGTCACAGTAGTCAAAAATATTTAATTTAGTTTGTCAGCATAAAAAACGCTTTAATTTTGATGTCTCATACTGACAGTCAGCATTAAAGTGGAAAAACACTATGTAAATCACTTATAAAGCTTGGTTAATATCTTCTGGAGTTGGTTTTTTAAGGCCAAAATTAATTATTTTTAAATTTAAAAAAATTAAAGAGTTGCATATGTAACTTATGAAAACTAAACAATAGGAATTGTAGAGGGAAGTCTAAAGTACAGCCCTGGGTACTTTGGCCTGGATTACCATACCATTGTATGTGTGCTTTTTGTTAAGCAGCAGTGTTTTACTAATAAATAAGTGAAGGTGTCAACATTCAGGTAGTCAGCGTTCTTTTATAGCAACTCTCCTATTAAATCTTGCTTAAATTATGTCACTTTGTTTGCTTAGCCAAACCCCTTTGTTGCAATTTAGGCAACACGTCAATTTGACACAAAGTTGACATTATAATTACATATATGAATTCTAGTTTTAACATATGTGGTTTGGCTTAAGTGGACTTCTGGAAATAAGCTATATTTTATCCAGTGAGTTTAAAATAACAGTAAATATCTAAATAATACAAAGAATGCTATGAAAAATGGCATATGTCTTTGTTCAATGCTTATCTTAATATATATGTAATAAAAAAAGTAGTTTAAAATATAAAAAGTAGTTATGTTTAGAATATTGTGTATTTTATTAAGAAATTTATGGATTCTTATTTGGGGTTGACATCCAGATATTACTTACTGTAGTCAACCTTAATGTAAAAGTACAAAGAAACTTACCTTTTCATAGTAAATTATATTAGTTTTTAGCTTAAAATTAAGCCTTTGTTTAAATGTTGTCAATATTATGTCTGTTCCTTTTTAATTTTGCAAATTTGACTTAATAATTCACTATGAAAAATTAGCTTAGTTTTGGAAATGCCCAATTCCAGCGGATAAATACCAAAATAATGTCAACATTCAGTAAGTCAACTTGTGGAATGAATTAATTCTGGCGGTTGCCAACTCCACTGAGGAGGCCCTTCATAATATCCAGAAAGAGGTGTTGACATTTGTGAAGAAGGTGGATGGAAGAACAGCAAAGAAGCGTAATGAGGCACTGAACCCCAGCACAGTAAAACTGATACCCAAGGTAACAACAAAGATTAATGTTTTCTAACCCTTCTTAGGACACCAACATGGGATACACGGTACCCATGGATTTTGACAGTAACATCATTTGGCTAGGATTGTCCTGGAAAGAACTTTTTGAGGCCTTCAAGGTTGAATTTCCTGATGATAAGACACCAATTCCTCTTTTGTGTTGCATAGAGAATACTGCCTTATCAGCTGAACAACAGTTGTACAAGGTGAAACTGGATAAATTTCTTCAGGAAGAAACCAATTTGGAGGTTAGTTAGGAGAAACAAGATAAAATATTGGCAATTTGTTGTCCTGTGGCACTTAGTTGGGCCTTTCCTGGTGAGTATCATATGGCTCCACAGGCAATCTCTCTTCAAAACAGAGTAGGAAAGTGTCAACCTGCTGAATACCGAGAGCTATTCTTCATTACATTGTCCCAGGAAAACAACTTCTCCTACTGCCAGTTGATGGGCTTTCTGTACCTTCTCACTTTGGAGATATTATTCAAAGTAACCCACAAGAAGGACTTGCTGGCCAAGGAGGTCCCTGATATAACAAAGGAGCAACTTACAGAGTTCCTGAACGGCTGGTTAGCCAATGGCCCTCAATCCAATTTTCTTGCCAGTCTTGGGCTTCTAGTATTTGGACTCTTTGATTCTGACTTTGTCCTGGTGCGCTTAGACCAGGTTGAGTTCCCTGATTTCCTGAACTTTTTTAAGGTTGGCACCAGTAGTCCTTTGGAGGCTAATATTGTCAGTAAGGCCATGTCAGTTATGCACCATCTTCAGGAGGTGCTCTATTCTCTTGGGTTTGTTGTTTTCTTTCAAATTATACAATGTAGCAATAAAGCTCTTCTCTCTCTTCAATATTTTTATGTTTTTCTTTGGTGTTCATCCTTACAATAGATTTAAGGGTACAATATAGATAAAAAATAGAGGTAATAAAAACTAGGTAAGGGAATGGCAGACCCTAAACCTTAGCTAGAGGTTCAGTCAGTCTTTGAGAGTCAGCTGGACATTTCTTCAGGAATTTAGAAAAGACACAATTAATAAGTTGTCCAGAATTTAAATCCTTAAGATTGTAGACATTGTAGCCTACTTTGGCAATGACTTCACATGGGTTGGTTCATAAGCTATCTAGCTTGTTCTGTGGCTCATGAAGTCATTGTTGGTACATAAGAACTTGGTCACAGACTTGAAACCTTGAGAGAGCTGATAGATTCACTTGGTCTTGTGAGTAAATCTTGACTCAATATTCCTTTAGACTGTTGAACTCTTGAGACTGAGTCTGCATTATCTGATTGGTCAAGATATTCAGTTGTTGGAAATAAGTTGATTCACTACAGTTGGCATTCAGGGGTACTAAGCGCATAGTAAGACCAGGTTGTTGACCATATAGCCTTTTAAATGGGCTTACACCAGTTCTGGAATGTACAGTAAATTGGTAAGCCATGACAGCTGCACCTAGGTGTATGTCCCATGAGGAAGGCCAATTGTGTGTCAGTTTCTTCAGTATTCTAACTAGAGTTCCATTTACTCTCTCAACAGCTCCATTTGTATTGGGTTGGTAGGGTGCTGAAGAAGTACTCTGGATTCCCATTAGGTTGTGTAGTTGTGGTAAGATAGACTTGACAAAGTTGGTTCTATTGTTGGTTAAGATTGTAGCAGGACAACCATGCCGTGCAATGATCTCTTGAAGTACAAACTTAGCAGTCTGTAGGGAGTTGGCAGAGGCAATAGGTTGGACTTTGACCCACCTGGTTAAGTGATCTATGGCCACTATGATATACTTCAACTTTCCAGGGCCAGCACTGGGGAGTGGTCCAAAATGTCAATTGACATTGTTTGGAAAGCGTATCCAGGCAGAACAAATTGATAAGAGTGTTGGCTAGGTTTTTCTCTAAACTTGGTGCACTGGAGGCATTTGTTGATGTATTCTGCAATTTCAGTTATCATATTTTATCAATAGACATATTCTGACATTGTTTTCATCATTTTCTGTATTCCTGCATGGTCTAATTCTTGGTGGAAGTCATCAAGGCAGGAAATTCAGTTGGAGGGACAAATATACGGGAGGATAGTACCCTTATAATTATTAAAGAGTTTACCATCTATTATAAATGTATGTTGACTCAGTTGTTGGAGAATCCCTTTCATTTGGCATCTAAAGAACTACATTTATCTGATTGGCTGATCAACTCATAAAGACTATCTAGGTCCTCTCCTAAAGCAGCAACAATTGGTAGTCTGGATAGGGTATTGGCATTTCCATGTTTGATCCCTGGTCAGTGGATAATGTTGAAGTCAAAGTTTTTTAACTTGGCAGCCCATCTTGCTAATCTGCCTTCTGGATCCTTCATTTTACTTAACTATACTAGGTATGAGTGATTGGTGACAACTTTAAAGTGTGTTTCATGAACATAGGGACAACACTCTTTGATAGCATATAGAAGTGCTAGGCATTCAAGTTCAGTAGTACTATAATTTTGTTCATGCTTGTTGAGAGTTCTTGAGAAGTAAGCAACTGGCTGTTCCTTGCCTTTATCGTTAGTTTGAGATAGCACTGCACCAATTGAAACATTTGAAGCATTGGTATGCAGAGCAAAGGGCTTGGAATAATCCAGGCACACTAGTAGAGGCTTAGTTGTCAGAATGTCTTTCAAGGATTGATATGCTTCTTCACACTCTTTAGTCCAGTTGAAGTTGTTGGAGGTCTTTAGCAGATGGAAGAGGGGTTGAGCTATTTCAGCAAAGTTGGGAATGAATTGGCAATAGTATCCTGCCATACCTAGGATTACTTGTACTCCTTTCATGTTGGTGGGAGAAGGCATCAGGGCTATGGCCAACGTCTTGGCTGGAATTGGTCTGATTTCTTTGCTAGAGATGACATGACCCAAAAATTACAAATTTTTTTTAAAGAAAGAGCACTTAGAAGGCTTGAGTTTCAACCCTTTCTTCTGAAGCCTTATGAAGACTTCCTTCAAATAGCTAAGATGTTCATCAAATGTCTTAGAGAAAATGTTTATGTCGTCCAAGTAGATAAGATTGCAACTTAGTTTGAGGTTGGCAAATGTGCTATCCATGAGTTGTTGGAAGGTAGCTGGTGTGTTTGCTAGTCCTTGAGGCATCCTAGTTGGCTAGTATAACTCTGCTGCTGTGATTAGGGCGCATTTCTCTTGATCTTCTTCAGTCATCAGTACTTGCAAGTAACCAAAGACCAAACTCATTGCTGAAAAGTAGTGTGCACTGCCTAGTTAGTCTAGTTTTTTGTTGATGCGTGGCAGAGGGTACTTGTCTTTCTTAGTGATATTATTCAGCTGTCAGTAATTGATAACAACTTGGTTTTTGCTATCTTTATTCTTAACTAGCAAAAGGGGGGAAGCCCAAGGACTACTTGACGGTTTCAAGAGACAAGCGCTTAATAGTTGTTGAACTTCTTCACTGATTACTGGGTTGTCCTTAGGTGATTGACAATATGACCTTTGGTAGATAGGAGCTGAATCACCAACATTGATTTTGTGTTTGACTCTTTTTGCACAACCTAAGTCAAATTTGAGGTTGCAAAGATGTCTTTGAACTCATCTAAAAGTTTTTCAAACTTGGACATCTCCCCCTCAAAAAGACCAGATATCTCTTTGTGTGGAATGACAGCTAGTACTGAGTGAGCATGAGTCAGAGGCATCTTTGAAATCCCTAATTTTTATAGGTTTCCTAAGTAGTAGACAGAATCAATGTCTGCAGTTGGCTCAATCTTAATGTAGGCAATTGGTTGATGTCTACAGACAACAATCAACTTTGATAAAAGGTTAGTCAATGACACCTTAAGCTCATAATGGTCAGCTTCATCACAGAATCCTGGGGCTGCAATTGGTTTGACCAGCCAAGGATGAGTAAGGCTATACACATTAAGAGACATTCCTGGAGGGACATCAAACAGTATACCTGTGCTAACAACTACTTGTGTAAAAGGCTCTATTACCATTGAATGGTTAGCCTTTAATTTGATGCCTGTGGCCAAGTTAGCATGGGACTGAAGGGTCTTGGAGTGTGGATTGGCAAGCCAATAGGGAATTCCTATAACACCATGTGGGTACTTGATTAGTGTATGATTTCAGTCCGTTTTCCTTTGAGAAACCATGTATGGTGTTTTATTGTTGTTAAACAATAAAGGAATATATTATCCCATGAGGGTATTGTTCCAGCACCCATGGCTATTATAGTGTCATATTGTTGTAGCAGGTTGGTACCTATTAGCATGTCATAGCTGGTGTATTGTAGCACAACAGCGCTTGTTGTTAGGACTAGATCACCAAATATCAGCAGAATACTACTGTAGGCGCCTGTTGCAATGGTTTGTTGTTCCCCTGTAGTGGAAAAGCTTTTGTTGTAAGCCAAATCTGGCTTGAAACAAAGCTTAGATACCAGTTGGGAGGATACTATAGTTGTTGGTGCCCCTGTGTCAACAACAGCGCAAATAGGAGTGTCAAAGACCTTGAGTTGAACCCATGTACATGTTTTGGTTGGATTGATAGTGTTATTAGTTATATTAAATATAAGGCTGTTTTTAGATGCTCTTGTAGAGCATCCAAGCAATCCTTAAACAAAGGTAGGGCTTTCAAAAAGGTCTTCATTGGGATAGGAAAAGATACATTGACAAAAGAACTGTTGGTGTATGGGGTGATATCCTTGTAGATATTATCAGAGTTGGTTGCAGGTAGGTCAGGTACAGGTTGGGACAAATAGGGACAGATAGGGACGGAAAGTTGGGTTGGTGATGCTAGAGTTAAGAAATTCCATTAAGGCATGTCTCTTCTCCAGTTGTTGAGCCTGTACTGATTTCTTGCTGATTGGGTTTGATAACACAGCAAAAATACCAGCAAGGTTGTTGGGGGGAGGTTTAGGTAGAGGTGATGGGGACTCCCTGAGTCCTTCACCTATTTGTTTTTTGACTCTTAATTGGAAGAGAAATAGTCTTCTATGTGGACTGTGTCCTCAGTAGAAACTACATGAACTCCAGGATGACCCTGGGTTCTGCTCCTAAACATTTCCTGTACTTTCTTGTACACTGCAAAGTCAGGAAAATCTTTTGCATATGTGTCTTTTCCTTGCATATTCTTCAGCCTGTGTAGTCAGGTTTCATGTGGTATGGAGTCAACTGAACATTGTGGTTGCTTTGGTAGGAGGACAAAGGGTGATAAACAGAAGTTGGGGTTGGTTCCGGAGTGGCATAGATTTGTCAGTTGGTATTCTTGAGTCAATTCAGCTGGGGTTTAAGCTATCTTAGGGTAAAGACTTGTTCCACAATTGAGGTGATGCCATGAAGGCCATTTATCTGACCAGAGAACTCAAGCCAAAGATCCTTGTATAGCAACAAGGCATGTCAGAGGGTGCAACAACAGTTATTTGGGATGATGAGGCTCTTCATCTGCAGCCAACTTACCATGGATTGGAATTCACGAGGGAAATCTTCAAAATTCTTGATTTTTAGAACCAGGAAGTTGTCTCTGTTGATTTTGTCCCTTGCTTCTGAGTCGAAAATTTTAAGGAGAGCTTTTCTCACACCCTTATACTTATAGTTTCTAGGAAGGTGCTGAGAGATGTCAGCTAGTACTGCTTCATCTAGCATACAGATGCAGGCTAGACCCATCTCTTGAGATACCAGTCCTTTGTTGGCCTTCTCAAAGGTGTCCAGCCACATGTGAATGTCAATGTGGCTATTCATAGAAATTTTGTTTTGAAGAGACTGTTTGGCTTAGTTCTTCCTGAACTGGAACCATGGTGCAATCCTTGCTGATAGGTAGAAGATAATATTGTTAGCTCATCTTCTGAACCAGATTTGGAGCTAGAGCTACTACTATCAGAGTAGCTGGGATGGTGTTGGCTATGGCAGGACTGGCGTTGGTGGCTCTTGGGACTTCCTGGGCAATGGCAGCGGCTTCTGGGGGTTATACTCCCAATTGGCATAGCATTGGCTCCAGTAGCTATGTTGGGAGGTGTATACTGAGGATGATGGGCAGGGTTGGCTTGACTGTGAGTGAGTATGTTACCAATTATGATGGGGTTGTTGATGGTTGGATCCCCAATGGCAAGCTGAACAAAGCGTACTTCAATAGTAGTTGTGGCTGCTCTTAGTTCTTTTACTACTTGCCCTTGATTGTTGAGAAGGGTAGTTATGTCAGCCAATTGGGCTGTAAATCCACCCACTTTCTCTATTAAATCTTGGTTGGCAGCGTGAGCTTGTTGTACTCCTTTATTACACGTAGTGAGTTGCTCCACTACTACAGCAGTAGTGGTGGCTAAGTCCTTGATACATTGGCGTGGGACCTCTTCAATATGGGTGCAATTTTCATTAAATTGTCTTGTTACCTCAGCGTCCACATGAGTGATTGCTGTATTTTGCTATCACTGGACAGCACTTTGAGCAGTGTTCACTTGGGACAGTTGGGTTATTTGTTCCATCATTTCCTGGATGTGTCAATGGTGGTTGGTGAGTGTTGTTCCTTGGGACTCCAGGTGAACTGTGGATGACTCCAAGTTGGCAGCTAAGGCAATGATGAAGTCGCGTAGTGGAGTGAAGTGAGTGTCCACAAAGGTATTTGATTCCTGTATTATTCCTTCTAGGTAGACAGCAGTTGCTCTGGCGCAAGCGTCAGACTCTTAAAGTTGCTGATTAGTGGTATTGTTCCACTCACCTTGGTGCTCAAAGCTAATGGCGGCTGACTGTCAAAGGTCCTTGTGTC
This sequence comes from Entomophthora muscae, assembly GCA_014839935.2. Taxonomy (NCBI): domain Eukaryota; kingdom Fungi; phylum Entomophthoromycota; class Entomophthoromycetes; order Entomophthorales; family Entomophthoraceae; genus Entomophthora; species Entomophthora muscae. Next base: position 71,450 of record QTSX02000918.1, on the reverse strand, counting down.
AGTTGTTCAGTTCCCGGAGGCTGGCGTTAACCTGGTTGAGTCTATTCATAGCATCCATAAGTTTTGGATGACTAATCCTAGTAGTTTATATAGTCAGTCTATGAAAACCGTCCACTGTCAAACAAGGGAGGGCTCTATTGTTATATTCAATCATTTGTTCAATCTTGCGCAGGTCTTGTTTGGTGTTGGTGGTCTCTGCCAATATATCAAGAGGGAGATATGGATTAGTATTTGCCTGCCCAATGGAGGGAGCAATTGGAAACAACTGGAGGCTAGGGCTGTGTGAGACAGGATAGATTGGCACCAATGGCCAACAGTTGAGAGTCTGGCCAACTCCAGAGGCAGAGAATTTAAAAGCGTCAAATGTTGGAACTGACTGCCTGGCTGGTTGACTAGGGGGTTCCCAGAGTCCCATGGGAGGAATCTGGGTTGGTTGTACTATTGAGATCTCCATAGAGCAAAGTTGCTCTACTGGACTTGGGTGTTTATTAGGATTATTCAGTACTCTGCTTGGGGTTGCCATCTGTCAGGTGGCCCAATTGCCAGTGGAGCAATTCCCAAGGGGAGATTGGGCTTGTCTAGTGGGGTTGTTGGCAGTTGGGAGGTGGGTCTCACTGCCACAACTGGCTCACCCTTTGAGGGTGGATACTACCAACTGATACCGGGGTGGTGGCGCTTGTGTTGGATGGTGCTGATATATTGTTGACTGGAGAGCCCATTCTATTAGGACAACCCACACATTGGATATTGTTGTTCAAGGGTAGGAGAGGCACTCCAGAGGATCTGGTATTAACCATGTTTGTAGGTTCTTCCCTTGTCAGAGGATTTATAGGCGTCAATAAGAGGGTGACAGGAATTGGCTAAAAGCCCCCGTAGTGAGCATCAAAATGTGGTGACTGATCTAGCAGGTTGTTGGGCTTAAGCAATACTTGGATATGTGAGCACCAAGCAAGGTGGAGTACAACAGAATATGCCTTGCCAGCATAAAACTGAGGAGTTGTCAACTATTGTCAATAGATGAAGATCATAGTATTAACAATAGCAAAAGAGGTTCAGGTGTTGGTCAGCAACAGGGCAAAAGGACAGGATACAGAGTTGGTGTATAGTAGTTAGTCAGATACCAGATAGACAATATATACTTTGGGAAGGATTCAGTTGTTGGTTGGCAACAAGATAACAGAGTCAGAACAGGGCTGGCAAAGGAATGGGTGTATGTTAATCAGTCATAATCTGGACAGACAATGGATACTGGGGAAGGAGAAGAGAGGATTCAGAATTGATAATGGCATACAGCAGACTTATGGTTCCTAGGTGTCTCTATATTAACAGTGCTGAAAACACAAGCTCAACATCTGTTTATAGCTTACAGGAGCTATCATAGGTTGTACAGACCCAAGGTCTGAACCTCTGCAAAGGCAGTTGATAAGTAACTTATCCAAGTTAAAGGAGAAACAACAGTATTTGGCTTACAATAAAAGGTCTCTAATTTATTACATAAGTCAAGTGAAGATTATATAGGCATTTGTGAGATGTTAGCCAACTGTAATGTTGATCAGCCATATATGAATATTGATGATCAATCAAGTTAGTTGCTACAGTTTTATGTGGAGATTACAACTGACAAGAGTGATTGTAAGTTAGATCAACAGCATCAGTTGGCAACTGGTTGTTCCAAAGGAAATTGTGGCAAATTAGGCATAATCTGGACAGATTATGAAACAGACAGTTTAACAGATCACTTATAATTTATCTGAGCAACAGATATAACATGTGGAATGATCTGGCCGACATCTTTGACCTATAAACTTTTCTGGCCTACAGGTAAAGCCTATAGCCTTGTATGGATAACAGGAAATGCCTATAGCATTGTATGGCCGACAGATGAGGCTTATAGCCTCCTATGGCCGACAGTTAATGTCTATAGCATTGTATGGCCAACATATGAGGCCTATATCCTCCTATGGCCAACAGTTAAGGCCTATAGCCTTCTATGACCGACAGATAAAGCCTAAAGCTTTATGTGGACAACAGATAAGGCCTATAGCCTGGTTTGGCCAACAGAAGCTGGTAAATAGCGTCATAGCTCATAGCTATTTCACCACATTTATTTTAGAATATTGTGATTAATATAATATATGGGTAAAGCCACAAGGCCACAGGGGATGGCATAGTGGTGTGTTCTATATAAGGTTCAAAGCCAAGAAATAACTTATGCGGGGATCAGAAGGTCAAATTGGCAACACTACTAATTAGGAGTAGTGCCTGCAATTTGATACTGCCATCAGATTGGTTCATGTTGTTAGATACATCAAGGGGCAACTCATTGGGCGCCACTGTGTATTGTAAGATACATTAGCAGGCAAAGAGAGAAACTCAGTTGCAATACCCCCTTTTCCCCTGCTTGCTGTCAGACACCAGGATTGGAGTCTGCAGAAGATCTGAGAAGGTCTGCACAAACAAATTTTTTTGTGGGGATGGCACAACAGGGGCACAAGCAATTGTGGTGAAGATTTTTGGTGTTTCCTTGGGCATCTTCAAGTTGATAGATATGGTTGTCATAGAAGCAGCTATCTTGAAGGACCCCAGGTGATTGGGCTCTAATTTGACCAAATTAAGGTTGAGGGTGTAGACAGGGTCACCTATGGGGTACCTGGCCTCAAGGTGTTTTGTCCCCCCTCAATTTGCTTGTGTTCAATGTCCCAGGCCTTGGCATGCCACCGGCTCAGGGAGGGAGTAGTCACTAAGGGGGGCTTCCAAGGAACAATGGATTGTAATTCCCCTTGTTCTATCCATGTCAAGCTGTCAGGTGTCCAAAGGCCAAGGCGCTGGGGCTGAATCCAGTGCCTCTGTTGATTCTCGCTTGTAAGATAAGTAGAGAAGTGATTAGGTGTTCAGTCCACATGGTATTGGGGTGCACCAGTGAGAGCTTGGCAATCAGTTGGACCAGTGAATCATTTAGGCGCTCTAAACGTTCATTGGCTTGAGGATGGTAGAGAGTTGTAACTATTCTTTAAAGAGCATTCTTGGTGCAGTAAGCCTTCATGACATGTCCAACAAGTTTGGGTCCACCATCTGTGATAAGATGTTTGTGTCACCCAAAGTGGGCCACAATTTCTTTACCAATAAAGTGGGTGAAGGTGGTGGCTGTATGGTCAGTGGTTGCACATGCTACTGGCCAACAAGTAAAATAATTGATGTCCATAATGATGTACTTATTGCCTAGCCTGTCTTCAGGAAGGAGTCCAATAATGTCAAGGGCCCGCTGTTTGAAGTGTTCCATGACTTTAATGGGTAGAACCAACTTGGGGGATGAAGGTTTTGACTTGTTCTTTTTGCAAAACACACATTTTTTGAGGAGGTCCAAGATGTCTTGGCGCATACAAGGCCAGAAAACCTTATGCTTCATGATTTTGAAGAGGTTATGTCCTCTGATGTGACCCAAGGTACAGTGGTAGTGTAGTATGGTATCCCCTTTGTGGTCACCAGTCCCCAAAATATGACCTGGGTCATAGCCAGGGACTGGCTTGGAGGAGTTGTTGTTTCCCAACAGTGGTGAGTGATTGATCAGAAGCTTTTACTTGGCCTGCATAACTGCAAACTCTTCTGGCACCTTTCCAATCACTAGGCGGGCATCCCCACTATGCACCTGTACTTCAGCGGGCGCCAACCCCTCTGTGGGTCTGTATCACTCTTTTAACAACCTGTTAAATCTATTCCCTATAAACTCCCTTCCCCTATCTGTCATCTTAAGATGCCTGGTTAATTTCTCTCACTCCTCCTGGGAAGACTTACTAGTGGCAAATCTCCTACAACTCTGACAATAGGTATTCTCTTCTCCTTGACTAGGGTAAAAGATAAGGGGTAGTTCACTCATTGGGCTTGTACTCTAATTACTGGGAATTTCTGGCAGGGGTTTTAATAGGCCTTTCTTCACGGTCAAAAGGAAGATCCCATTAGAAACCTTCTGATATAATGCCTGGGTAAGAGAAACAATATGGTTTTGCCAATACTGGGAGTCCTCTAACAATCTCTTGGACTCCTTGTACTTAGTCTTGGGCACAATCACCTTGGTCTTGGGCTCCTGCAGTCTGCTCTAGTTCTGCCCCCTATCTCTAACTCTGGCTGCTTAATTTTGGGCTTCTGTAACTTTAGCTTGGTCTTCAGCTCTTTCTGTAGTCTTTGTGGCCTTTGCAATCCACTTGATCCAGTCCATGAAGAGTCTCAGATAGCTCCCCCCTTTATAACTCCTTGTTTCAGACCAAAAATCTCTCTTAGAACTCTGTTTTTCAAAAGTTTAAACTATCCAGTTTCTCTCTCTCTATAATATATTAAACTTTTAAACTTACTTTAGCCAATAAAAGCCCTGAATTTTCTGCTTCTGCTCCCCATTTTTTTAGGATTTAACTCTCAAGTTAAAGCCCTTAAAAAACTGATTAAGTAGGCTCCGGTTTGCAGCCAATCAAATGCCTTGCTTCAATGGTTTGCCAAAAAAGTTTACCCAGATGAGCCGTCCCTGACCCTGGTTCAAACTTGAAGCTGTCTTGCTCTGGTTAAACAACTGCTCTGCGTTTCAAACAGGTTTGCCATAATTTCTGTAGTTTCCCCAGCAAATCTCAAGCGCTTCCACATATGTTTTACTTAAGCCAATTTTGAACCCTTGATTTTGCAACGCTTCTCTGTGTTTCTCTGTGTTTTCCTCAACGTTTCATGACTTCAAACCCGCTTGCTGCTTGCCTTTTTGCCTCTCCTAGTTGTTCCTAGCAAAATTTGCTCTTTTGCCTTCACAGTTCTCCGTCCTGTTTCTGGCCTCTTTCTGGCTCCTTTTTGGCTCAAGTCTAACCCAATAAATTTACAGTTTAAATCCTGTAAATATTTTTATTTCCCTTTCTCTTTCTTTTCTCTTGTAGTATGATATGATAATTAATTCTTTTTCCATACTATAATTTTTGCAGCATTAAATCCTTATTTAACTGCTTCTTTTTTTAATATTTCTTCTTTAAAGACACCAAAATCAGCCTTCCAGCTTTTACTTCCAGTCTGAATAGACCTTCTAAGTCATCTTCTAGTCCTGTACTCACATCTTCTGATCCTTTTGTCTGGTTTTCAACCATATCTTTCAGCTCATCAGTTTAATCAACAATCAGTCCATCTTAGTTCACAGAACAGCTCCTTTCCAGTCCTCTGGCTACTCCTTTATCATGACCAGCTACTCCTGCATCATGATCTTTGAGCCCTTCAGCTTATCCTCCCTAGGAATCACCTTGGTTCCAACTGCACAATGAATCATTTTGGTTCCAAACTTTAATATGAACCACTAGTCTCTCAACTAGTTTTCACTATGATCATGCAGTTCCTCTTACTAGTCTTCTCTGCTGATCCCAAAGCATGAACCACCTTGGTTCTTTATCTTAATCCCTGTTACCAGAACCTGTAGACCTAGGCATGAGTCTACATTGAACTGGCATTTGACTGGGCCCTCACAAGTGGCAATCTACTTAGGCCATCCAACCATAGATCATCAAAGTCTATGCTGTTGTTTTTACTCACCCAGGTGATTAAGTCTGGGCTTTCAGTTACAAAGTAATCAGCTTTACTTCCCAGGGGCCTGACCCCACCAAGTTCTGCAGCTGCTTCCCTAAGTAAACTGCCTTATGACACCTCTGAGCAAATCCATGCCCTCCAATGCTCACTCTGGGCTCTCCCCAAAGCTCCCATAGGGGCATAAACAAGGACACCCTACTGGTCTGTTAGATAGGATGCTTTCTCACAGACCTTCTGTAAGCATATCAGGGTACATAGAGCCCTCAGAGCTCTTCCCCTCCCTGGCAGCCTGCGCTATCTGCCAGGGGTCCAAAACTCACAGCCCTGGTAGGTATCCCCTTCCATGCCGGCACATACTTCTACCCTGGCAGCCTGTGTTACCTGCCAGGGTCTAAACATTTTTCAGCCTAAGCAGCAAACACTACCCATCAGGCTGGATTACTCCCCATCCCAAACAGACAAAGTTCCCTGCTGAGCTATCTCATTCTTCACCCTCAAGCAGCCATAGTTCCCTGCTGAGTGGAGACCTCTAGCCCACAGCAGCCAATATCCTCTGCTGGGTGGAGACCAAAATTTTCCCCTAGTAGTCTTTTCACCTACTAGCTAGGCCCTACCTTCCCTAGTAGCCATCATTCCCTACTAGGCCTCTACCTGCAATCAACCAACAACACATTTTCAATCTCTAGCATAGCGTCTTTATTTAAAGCCAAATCAACACTTGCCTACAAACCGTTCACATGTGGATCATCACACCCTTGCTGTGTGGTGTGAATATAAGGTGTCTTATCACCTGTCCCTGCCCGGCGGCAGACGCTGCCAGCATCAGTAGTGAACTGGCTTTTGTTATCCTTTAGATTGGAAATAGTCATGGAATTAAGGTCTTTGTAACGGGTTGCTTTAGGACTTAGATAGAGCATTGGCCATTCTGGGTCAAAGCCATTGTCCCCTGTGATGGACACTACATACAGTCTGGAGAGGGCCTCAGCTGTGACAAGTTCTTTCCTGGGCTTGTACTTGATGCACAATTGGTAGGGGGACAGGCGCTTGACCCAGCCTGCCTGGCGTCACATCAAGTGGGACTTTGTATTGAAGTACTGGAGCAACTTGCAATCTGTCAGGGCGCAGGGTGAAAAGGTTGTACCTTCCAGGTAACAGCGCCATTTCTTGACGCAGTACACAATTGCCGCTAACTCCTTGTCATTTATGGGGTAGTATTGCTCTGAGTTGGTGAGCTTCCTGTATTTGTATGCCACAGGGAGGAAGACACCCTTGCAAGTTTCCACCCTTAGCATGCCTCATATGGCTCTTTCAGAGGCATCAGTCTTGAGTTTGTAATGACAGTTCCAATTGTGAATTGCAATATAGGTGTAGTTGTAAGTATTTTTTTAACATCTCAAAGGCTTTATCTCTGGCAGGGGTCCAGTGGAAGCGCTGTTTTCTGTTTTGGAGCTCAGTGAGAGGTGCAATTAGTTCTCCACAGTTGGGAATAAACTTATGCATGTAGGCAACCATGCCCAAGAATGTGCGCACCTGACCCACATTGGTGGGGAGTGGCATGCTTATGATTGCCTTAATTTTGGCAGGGTTGGGCTTTATCCTTTGGAAGAAGATGGTGTGCCCAATAAATATGAGCTCTGATCAAAGAAATTTTCATTTTGAAGGCTTGGCCTTCAGCTGGTTTTTACAAAGGATGTCATGGACAGCGGGGAGATGTTGGAGATGCATGGTTTGATCTTGACTGAAGAAAATAATGTTGTCAAGGTACACAATAACATATCTTCCAATCAAACCCCTGAATGCTTTGTTCATCAACATGGCAAAGGTGGAGGGAGCGTTGATAATTCCAAAGTTCATGACACAACACTCAAACAACCTGTAGTGTGTGCAGAAGTCAGTCTTTGCCTCATTGCCTGGTGCAATGCAGACCTGATTGTACCCTGTGGTGATATTGATCTTACTGAAGACCTTTGTACCTGCAAGTATGTTAAACAGGTTTTCAATCAGTGGCAGGGGGTATTTTTTCTTGACAGTCACCTTGTTTAGAGCGCAGTAGTTGGTCACCAATTGAAGGAATGCATCCTTCTTGGCCAAAAAGAAGACTACAGCTCTATATGGCAATAGGGAGAGGCAGATAAGCCCTTATTGAGTGCGCCCAAAAGTTGCTGGCAGAGAGTCTTGTCTTCCTTGGGTGTCAGACAATAAAGGGGACGTGCTTTGGGCAGTGACCCTTGCAATTAGACAGCGTTCTGGATCTCTTAGGGAGGAGGTAGTTGGTCCAGTGTTTCACTGAAAACGTCCTTGTATTTCTTGAGGAGTGTGGCAAGTGCTGATGGAGGTGAAGTGGTTAAGGGGGGCTGCAGGTGGTTCAGCACAGATGACTTAAGCTGAACATTGATTAAAGTCTAGCATCCCCCCTTGAAATTGTATGTACTAGTCTCTGTCAGTCTGACAAATACAGTGTTGTGGAGTAGTTTGCTTATCTTGACAGGGTAGATCAGGAAGCCCATCCTTTTTCTGTTGAGGGTGATTATGGATGTATCCTAGTTGATATATGGATGGTTGTGTCAGAGCCAGTCAAGACCAGCAATGATATTGTGGCTGAGTCCTGACATGATTGGCCCAGAGAGCTTGACCTGGACTTTCCCTATTCTCCCAGAGAAGGGTACTGTCCCATGGGTAATAACCACTCTGAAGGAGCCAGCTACCTGTACTGCCTTGAATTGGCTGGGCACTTGGTCTAGTTGTTGAGAGTTGGCAAACTTCTGGTAAACCATGGTGTGATTGGCCTAAGTGTCTACCAAAAGATTTTGGGTGTTCCCACAGAAACAGAAGGGGTAGGCCAATGGGTTCTTTGCAAGGAGGGATTGAGACTGGGGGTCAAGTGGGGTTGAAGAACTCTTGTATCTACAACCTCCAGGATTTTCCTGGGTCCTTGATTTGCGCCAATTAGAGCTCCCCCTTGCGGGGGTGTTTAGTCCCATTATCCTGCTGATGCGGCTGACGGCGGCCTACTTGGTTATGGGCACTATCAGATGTTGTACAAGGTTAAGGTAGAGCATCATTTGTACAGCAGAACTCCATTGAAGCCTGGTTGTTGGCCTCCACAATGGCTTTGTAGCAGTCATCAATGGAGATGCAACAACCTACAGAAACCCACTTACAGAATGGGGGTTAAGCCCATTAACTATCAAGGTAAGGAGCATGGTGTTCCTGTCATTCATGGCTTCTGGGGCAGCAGCAAGGGCTTGCTGCTAAGCTGCAAGATAATTAGGGACAGACCTGGTCTGTTTAATAACCAGGAGGGAGTTCCCACCACAATAGGCGAGAAGGTTTTTCTATAGCGGGATTTTGCAGCGTCTCTGAACAACGCTCAAGTGACATTTATCTCTTGGCTGGCTCAGTTGGTAAATTACACTGCAGCAAGCCCCATAAGGCGCCCAGAAGCGGTGGTAACCCGCATGAGCTCAGGCACTTGACAGATACAAAGGCGGGTCTTGGTAGAATGAAGCCAACTGATAATGCCAGCTCCTTCCATACCCCGCGCAAAAGACTCAAGCTGGATATTTAACATGTGTTGGGAAAGGTCTAATTGAAGGTGGGGTGACGTTTTTGTTGCGCTGCCTAAGGCAGAGTCAATTATACACACTTGTGAGTATCAGTTGATCTTGGTAGATCACATACCCTTCAGGGATATCCCCCTTGGAGATTGACAGGAACATTTTTTGATGGGGAGTAGCCATACAGCCCATACCCTGTCCTTTCTTGGGGGAATTTTCTTTCAGGTAGGTTGTCAACTTACCACTGCTATCAATGCTGCAACTGAACCAATTAGAGTTCATTATTTGATTGGGGAATACAACAGTCCAATAGAAAGGACAAGAATTAATAGAATAAGGTATTGTTTATAGTAGAATATTAAGATTAATATACTATAAGAGAAAGCCACAAGGCCACAGGGGATGGCATATTGGCGTGTTCCATGTAAGGTCTGAAGCTGAGGAATAACTTGTGTGGGGATCAGTGGGTTGAATTGACAACACTCCTAATTAGGAGAAAGTGCCTGCAGTTTGACATTGCCTTCAGATTGATTCATCTTGTTAGATGTGTCAAGGGGAAACTCATTGAGTACCCCCTGTGTATTGTAGGATACCTTGGCAGGCAAGAAGGAAAAATTGGTTGCAGCATAATGTAATAATTAATGAGCAAAAAAGCCTATTTTATTAGGAGAAAGAGCCATTAAAATTTATACCCAAAGGCTTGATTCCAGTAGCCTTAGTGGAGATATCATAGGTTGAAAGAGATTAGTAAGGACCAAGAAGGTTCAGATATTAATCCTGACACATATTTGGGTAAAGAGAACTCTTCAAATAAAAAGTGAAAACATAGGATTTTGCATGAGTCAGTCTTCAATCTATCATTAAATAGGCCAATTGAAATCCATAATGAAGTCAAGTTCATAGCAAGGGTTCAGACAACATGGAAAGGAAAAAGTTTTGCCAGTATAAGTTCTTTAGTGTCACCCATTGTAGCATGTTGTTCTGGGAATTTGTCACAGCCAGGTATTGATTGATTGTAGTGAAGTTGTTCCCTAATTCAGTGTAGAGATCTTTGAGGAAAGTTTGTTTATTGGGAACCAATATCCCTTTTTCATGTACTAGGATTTGGATGAATCCTAAGTGGGCCCTGTTATAAAATACAGCAGGGCAAGTGAAGTGTTGAGGTTAATCCTTTTTATGTTCCACTGCATGATGATTGCAGCAATATTGATCAATATTAACCTTGGAGAAGCTCTAAAACGGCCTAGTGAGCTCTCTGTAGAAAGTTATTGGATAGCAAGGTGCTAGAGCAAGCATCATTTCTTGTGGCACCAGCGTCCATGGCACAATGGCGTCACAGATTGCATCTTCAGAGGGGGAAGAATTAGTGTCCATTTCCATGGGGGAATGTGCTTGTAGTAGCAGTGATTGACCAAATATCAAGGCTTGAGGGTTTTGATGTTCAGGAATAAATGGCTGAGTGTGGGCAGGCCATATGAGGTGTCTTCTCTCTCACCAGCATGTGCATTGGATGCAGTGAAGGTTGGGGCCTGGTGGAAGGGCAAAGTTGTGGTAGGAGACTCAACCAGGGGATGACCTTCTTCCTCATTAAAGGGACCATGGGGGTGAGGCTGTTGATTTTACTTGCCATGAGCGCCAATGTCATATTTGTATAGCTTAGAGTGCTAATTTCTATAATAGTTAATTTAATTATCTTCAATATTAATACTATACCTGGGTTGATATAGTTGTAGCTTAATTAGGGACAGAAAAATATAGATAATATTCCAAAACTATTTTTGGTTTTAACTTTTGAAGGTTGTATAGTGAGGGGAAGGTAGCTCATGTTTGGTTGGGTAGGACTATGTCAGCTGTTGCCCTTGGAAGTAGCAGTGGCTCAGGAAATAAAGGGCATAAAACAACTGAATTTATGTGCATTCCCATTTAGGGAAAATAGTGCAAATAAGCTACTGTGAAGAATCAAACATCAAACTTTCTTTGTAGGATCACATGTGTAACTAGTTGAGGGTGTGCTTGTTGTATTTAGAGCCTTAATTAGTTGACAATTGGGACAGGAATTAGAATGTAGCAAAATGATTGCACAATTGTAAAATAGTTATGTTTTTTATCCCTGATGAACAACCATTGTCAAATCCATCTAGGATCTGCAACACAGCCCCAGCACTCTGGCCTTTGGCACTCCAAATGGCTTGACTGGGGTAAATGAGGAAAAATTACAAAACACTATTCCTGGAATCCCTCTACTCATGATTACTCTCTCCTTAAATCAATGGCAAGAAAATATTTCAATTTGGAACAGGAACAGATTAAGGGGGCAATCAAAAACCTTGAAGCAAGATATGCAGTGAGTGATCCTGTCTACGCCTTTAATCCTAAATACACAAAGCTCAAACCCAGCCACCTTGGGCCCTTCAAGGTGGCAGCTGTTTACAACAGCCACACCTACCAACTTTAAGACTCCCAAGGAAATACCAAAAGACTCCCCCATGATTCCTTGCGCCCTTGTTGTGCCATCCCCGCACAGAAACTCTTTGTGGGTATCTTCCCAGAACGTCTGCAAGCTCCAATCCTGGTATCTGACAATAAACAGGGGCAAGAGGGGAGTTTGTGACTGAGATTACTTTCCAACCCACTAACATATCTCACAATACATAGAGGGCGCTAGCAGAGATGTCCCATAATGTGAATAACAGTATGAATCAATCTGAGCACAATGGCAAATTATGGGAACTATCTCCTAATTAGAAGTAAAGCCAATTTGACACGCTGATCCCTTTCTCAATTTATTCTAAATCCAAACCTTATGACAAACCTGCAACTGTTCCACCCCCTGGTGGATTGGGTATTTTGATATAGTAGATTAATTACACCATTCTCCTATAGATTACATAATATTCCTATTATTGTCATTTCCATTTGGACTGTGTTTCCTAATCTAAATATTGAACTATTATTGGTTCATTTGCAATATCAGCTTGAGAAGGATGATAAATTTTATGTTGGGAAAAGCCTTCCAAGTTGCATTTTTGGGTACATTTGAATCTTTATCCTGCACAGTAACTGTTATGCATAGGGCTGCAGCTTCTCACCCCCAGACAGAGATTTTTTTCTGGCATTACAGAAGATTGGATTTAAAATCAAGCTTAAATAGAAAACATACTGCTTTTCACATTTTAAGAAACTTTGGACAGAATCCAGATTTTTTTTGGGGATGGGATGCTGCAGCCCTAGGCACGCAAGGCATAGACACCTTGTTGTAGAAGGCTGCGTTGTTCTTTAACACCTGCTACCCCTCCACAGTTTTATAAAACTCAGACTCTTTACCATTGTCTTAATCATCATTTCCTGCATAGGTCTCATAGCTAGTTTCAAGCACTGGCTAAACCTTTTCTGTCATGGCTGTTGGGACTGACTCTTAAAAGTGAATAAGGTCAAATACCAAAGAAGTGAGACCAACTTCCTTTTTTTCACTTTTTTAGATTTAAAAACCTTGGTGACCTTTCTTGATAGCTTTGAAACCCTTGGATTTATTCCCTGTTCCCTCTCACCCTGTGCAGCTTGAACTGGTTGTTGTGTCTGTACATCCTCATAATATTTTCTGCTCTCCTGTCTCCTTCCTGAGATGACACTGGTGTTGCACTAACTTAATTTTTGACCCACAGGGACACCCCTGATCATAGTGCATACTATCAGCATTGCCACTCTGTTGTAGTGTTTGTTCAATTTGCAATACAGTAAACACTAATCAAGTTCAATTAAGTACCAACCCTGGTTTTTAATTTTACTTTTTATCTGAATATGTTTATTTAATTAGAGTATACACCACCCAACTACCTGTTTATAGATTTTTCATTCCTTAATTAGTTGTTTTTGGTTTTTCAAAGCCCATTTTATAATTACTGAAATAATTACCACCCCTTTCCCCAAAGTTTTAACCATTATTTACATACCAGAACAATTTTTTATAACTTTATGTTTTAGATCATATGTCTTATTTTATATAGCTAGGTATCATTATTGTTTACATTTCATTTCACACAACAACTGATTGGTTTTGTTTATATGATGAGTTGCTATGATGATCTGTTTTTGGTTTGAGTTTTGACTCACTGCGCTTGGGTGTATTTCTTCACCAATTTGTATAGTACACATATGTATACACAAAGCTCAACTCAAAACATTTTGTTTATTGTCCATGCATTTTGGTTTGTATTTTGAATTTTTTTGTAATATGAGTACTTTGTTGTTGTGTTGACCCATTTTGTATATTAAAGCCATAATTCCCTGTTAACAGAGTGTATTTTTTACACTGATAGTTGGAATTTGCTTAAATCCGAGTCCTTTTTATTTTAATCTGGAGTATTTTTGGTTGACATTATAGCTTTTAAAACTGCTGTACCTTTTATGATATCCTCATACTCAAAACCTACATAGCTTTTAACCAGGAAGCCTTTGCTCTATTCATTGATTACAGTGGCTTTAAAAGATGTTGAAATAAAGGAAATCAAGTCAAAACTAAAACAAAATCATCTTAAGTGAGAACTAAATCAACTCAGCTTAGAATTTAAAGATTAAAGAATTTATAAAGTTACAATAGATTTGGATTCCCTTTCTATTCTGTTCTCAGCTGAGATAATTTTGATTTCATTTATCTCAAAAGCTTTTAAATCTCATGTACTTTGAGAATCACTAGCTTGAAGTGTTTCAAGGAGCAAACCATATAAGAAGGGTTGTGACTCAGTCACCAGTAACTGCTTCAAGGAGGTAAAGAACATGTTAAAAAATAATTTCTTCCCTTGAAGTGAAATATGATCAATTTGCTACCAGGGTCCAGGTTAAGAGGCTTAATTCAAAAAATAGTTCATATCAAGACCCAGAATTAATCATCTTCCCACCTTTACAAGACTGGTATGAAGAGCAAGCACTTATCTCCCAAAAAAGCAAAGAACAGCTATGCTTAAGTATCAGGAGATATTCTAGGTAGTCCTAGCCTACCATGCATAAGGTAGAAGACTTGAGCACCTTAAATACATCTCTGTTACTCTATATATGACATTTGATCATTTTTACAATAAAATATTATTTATTATCTTTTCTTGAGTATATAGTTATTTTTTATTTGAGCTATAGTATGTTATGCCCCTAGTATAGCTGAAAGAGCTTCTTTTGATGTCATGACTTTGAGCTTTACATGACCAATTTACTACTTATTGAACCCAATAGTTTTTTTCAGTTTAAAAATATTGTCTTTTTTAGTCGAACCATGACATTAGTTTGTTTTATTTTGAATATGTTTATTGTTTTTAGTGTTAAATAAATATGCCTGTTGTGATATTGTGTTTGCTATTTGCAATGCTGTAAATCACGATAATGTATTTAATATAACTTTTGATATAGCTTCTTTTGATATAAATTATTTTGAGATGTTCTTTTGATATACCATGCTATATTTTTTCTAAATATTTACAGTAATTTTTTATACAAAAAATCGAAGCCAATCAATAGGAGTAATTTAACCAGAAATATAACTTTTTGGCGTAAAAATACCATTTTACCTTTAAAGCACCATCCTAATACATCAAAAAGATTATTTATCCCTTTGTTAATTAAGAGCTTTTAAAATTAAAATTTCCCAAGTTTTTTACGAAACTTTTTTACGTTTAACTGGAGAATCCAGACTTGCTGGCATCTTAAGCTTCATTTTTGCCACATGCCACTTATCTGCTCGTAAAGTGGCGTGACCTGCAGCTCACATCGCGTGACAAGAACATAATATCATGCTAAAGTGATTAACATATTAATCACAGCCAATCATTTTAATTACGGCCAAATCAAACGAATATCTTCTGAAATAGCAACAAATGAAACCAAAGACCATTTTAAAGTAAATATATGAGTTTTGCTGTTGGTGTGATGCAACCACACAGGCAAAAAATCTTTCAAATCGCTTTATGACTTTTGAAGTCCTTTCCCTTTAACTGCCATAGTTTATGACCTGATCAAACATGAAGAATATATCATCTCATAGTTTCAAGTATCGCGTCATAGAAATATTATGACCCTTGATTCTAGTGGATATGGGTCAGACTTCATAGGACTGTCCAAGCACCAAACTAAATTAAATAAATATTATATTTAAAATAAGAAAAATTCATATTTTTTCCTTGTTTTTAAACCAAAAAAATTGATTTTGAATGCTTGAATAAAGTGAAAAGGCAAAATCTGCATGAGAATAATAATTATTTAAATTAACACGAGTAATATAAAGCTCTTTACCAAGCATATACGATGATCAAACATAATGAATAATTAATCGAATCACGGAGTATCCTGTTTAAAAAGAATGTGGAGAGTGAAACTGCACTATGGTTCTGTCAAAGAAGTTATGGGCTGTTTTTTCTTCGATAGCCAATTTCGGGGCTCAGTTATTTGGAAATGGATTCGCTTCCACAGATAAACCATACGTTGTAATAAGCGGTAAGACAGAAGACTCCTTTCCAACAAACACTTCTATGCGTTTAGCAGACGGTGTGGGATGGACCAATAGGGCTGCGAATTTCACCTACTTTCATCTGCAGTCTAGATGGTACGGCAAGAAAACTGTTTTAATGATGAAGCTGGAGATGGCTTCGAAGGATATGCAATTTTGGGTTTTTGATCCTGAGTTCTACCGCTTAGACGGAGGAAGCCCGATTTCCGAGGAGTTGAACTGCCCTTACCAAACCACATGTCTTGTGATGGCTGGTTGGCAGAAATCTGCGTGGCATATAGAACGAGTCATGTTTGCTAAGAAAAACAATCGAATGCCCTTGCGCATCACCCAGTTAATTGACAACATCACTACACAAGCCACGTCTCATTATATGTTTATTAAAGGTCCTAGTGTAGGAAAAGTTATATTCAATCCACTATCTCTGGGATTAACAGGGCGATATTACAACTCGTTTTCATTCCCCAAAACCTGCGTGCATTCAAAGTTGTCTCCTCTCTTTCTCCCCTCGGGGTTGCCAGATGGGGTGATTAGCTTTGAGAAGACGTCAAGTTTTTTTTAATCTCAACTAAGTTGTTTATGATATTAAATATAAAACCCAATATTTTTCCAATTAAGTATATGTGATACATTGAATTCTTTTCATAAGAAAATAGACTAATATATGGTGTATTAAAATAGCCTCAAAAGACTTGAAAACTCAATAAATCACATCATATATAAGACAGTAGCTTTTGAAGCTGTGAGAATAAACAAAAAAACAATTCATCTGTATGTTGCAACCAAATTAAAAAGCTCAGTTGTCAATACACTCTCACAACACAAAAAGGGCCCTATTGAGCCAGCCTGTGACAGGTCTAACAATATAGCATCACTTAACTTGTAATAAATAAGGACTCTGTTTTTCTATATAAAGAGTGATACCAATTTATAATGCATATTTTATATTCTATAGAACTAAAAAAATGAAGCTTATCAACTTTAATTTTAATCAAAGTTACATATGCTACCTCCTTGGTAGCCCAATAGCCTTTCCGTGTGTTATAAGATCTATATCATTGTCAATAAAGATTAAAAAATTCCAAATCTCTTTCTGTATCATTTCAACCCATTAAATTCTCATAATTACACTACTGAACTGTAATTAGTTAGTTGCAGCAGTGGTGGCAACAGTAGGTTTGATAAACAACCTACCTTTAAGGATATTCCCTCAAGAAAGGACAGGAAGCTGGCTTTATGCCTACACCTTACCAGAAAGCCTTCTTACCCATTCCCAATTAAGAGATTCCAAAAAGTTATATTATTTACCATGACCAGCTTGTATTAACTGGTGTTTTTAAGTGACTCCTCCTGAGATAATATGACATCAGTGTCATCCTGCCCTAGTCAGATCTCTCCCAATAAATGCTGAACTTAAGTTAGAGTCCTTCATAGGCAGCGTGTAAAGTGCCATCCTAATAATTTTGTTTACATTCCACAGAAACCTGCCTTTGAGTCTGTAAAATACCAGAACTCATTTGGGTGGCCACAGTATTATGATTGCTTGTTAGGCCTACCACTATGTGGCTTATAACCTGAGACAACCAGGATCCTGAGTTACCTGGGCTACTTTCAGAGAGGCAGTTAAGTCCACTACAGTGAACCATTTTTACCCATTGTTCTGGGAACTCCTATGCTGCTATCATAAAACAGAAAGTGTCTCAGAATATCTTTCTGCTTGTAAACAAGCACTTGTTGCTGCCCCAGAAGCTATCACAGACAGAAATGTAATTCTCTTCACCCTCACTATCAATGAGTTCAAGCCCCATATTTATAAGTGGGTACCTGTGGGCCACAGAACCTCCATTGGAAATTGATACAAGGTCATTATAGAGGCAAATAATCACGCCACAATGTGGTCTTTAAAAATCCAATTGTACATCCACTTGACTTTTTTCTGACCTGGTTGCACCCATAATGAGGTTGGTTGCCGCCAGGATTTCCAACAAGACAGTAAAAACTAGTGCTGCTATGTGTAGAAACTTCACATGGTGGAGATTGAGGGTTTTTAAAAGTTGTTGGGGCTGTTGGCACATGAGGCTCTACAATCCTGCTTGACCCACTAACCTAATCTCTCTTTGCCAAGAACACATGAAGCTAAAGCCTACATGAGGTCAAGACCCTAGATGTCTTTCAAGTACACAGTGATAACCATGTCCTATAAGCTAGCCATACTATAAATAGAATCACTTTCTTGACCTATTCTTTTTGCTTACATGTGAATACTCACAAACTCCTGGTAGAAACTAGGTCCAATCACACCATGGTCAATCAAGAATTTGTTGATTATAAACAGATGGAGTATGTAGCCATTTGGTTCAAGGCAGTACAAGTAGCTGACTCTTAAAGAGCATTCATCACTCCTTAAACCATATCTTGCTCATCAAGAATGTGAAAAATTCAAGTCAGGCTCTCTGGGCCCATCATGAGTGGCCTCAGCCACAGTGTTATTGTAGGCCTATACTGGCTACAAAACAACTGCCCCTACATTGACTGGAGCGCTTTTGTCATTTCTCTCAGAAGGAAAAGCTCCAGTTAACAAATTAACCCAATTGAGATAAACAATTTACTATACAACATATCTTTTTCTGCATCATCACTCAGAGCCCCTATGAATTTAAGTGAGGGAGCTGAATTTCAATCAATTTTCAGTCAAATTTATCAGGGCTTAAGCTTCCTCAACTCCCCCTCATAGGGAGCTACCCCCTGCATTTCAAGAGTTACTCAATGACTATAATTATTTATTCAGAAAGACACTTAACCAAATAACTCCATCACAAGAAGTACATGATGTTGTTCAACTGTAGAGACATTGCCCAAGGAACGCCTGTTGTATTTTTTAACATCCAAAAATGACAAAACCCTCCATTAAACCCTTGAACAGTAGTTTTAAAAGCTATGGTGACAAGCAAAAATACTTCAGGTTTAAAAAAATATGCTCAGAGTTAAGGAAATCCCAACTATCATCTTAAAATATACATTCTTTCAACAGATATTTTGGTGTTAATAGACAAAATGGATCAACACAGCAACAAAGTGCTTACAGTCCAAATTAAAATATTCAGGATACAAACTGAAACTCATGGATTCATAAACAAAATAGTTTGAGTTGACCTTTGATGTACATATGTTTACTATGTGAATTGGTGACAAAATACACCCAAGCGCAGTGAGTCAAAAATCAAACCAAAAACAGCACAACAGTACCTTAACATGTAAGCAACCACTCAGTTGTTGTATGAAATGAATTATAACCATGAATGATACCAAGGTATCCAAAATGAGGCATGCAGCCTGAAACATAAAATATAAAAGATTGTTCTGGGTGTTTGAATATGGCGTAAAATCTGAGTAAATTGGGTGTAAATCATTTCAGAGATTCTAAAATAGGCTTTTAAGGCCAAAAAAATTAATCTACAAATGAAAAATCTATAAACAGGTAGTTAGGTAGTGTAAATTCTAATTAAATAACCATGTTAATATAAAAAGAAGAATTTAAACAAGGACTTTAAATTATTGAGCTTTATTTAGCATTTTGTTAAATTTTAGAATGGAAAAAACACACCAACAGAGTGGCAATGCATCTGGTGCGTGCTGTGGTCAGGGATGTTCCACAGATCAAAAATTGAGTTAGACAATACAAGTGCCAACTCAGTAAGAAGATGAGAGAGGAGAGAATATTGGTAGGTTGCACTGACACAACCAGTTTAAGGGGCACAGGGTTCCCAGACACAGATCATAAATCTTATGGTTCTAAAGCAAACCAGAATTCCTACCAAGTTTTTCACGTCCAAAAAAGTTAGAAGCAAGGAAGTTGAGCTACCTTCTTTTGTATTTGAACCTGTTTACTGGCAGGATTCAGTCCCAATAGTCATAATATAGAAGGTTAAATCAGTGCTTGACATGAGCCACAAACCATATATAAGTGATAGCAACTAATAATACGTTGAAGAACCCAAGTTTTATAGAACTACATAGGGACAGCTTGTGTTAAAGAAGGTTATGGCCTTCTACAACATGGTGTCTATGTCTTGTGTGCCAGTCACCAAATTAGTAACCCAATTCACCTGCACCAAAAATGGCCACCCATAAGGCAATCCCCAACATAAAGGGCATCATCCTTCTCAAGCTGATGCAGGAATCTGGTGAATATAAGAAGGCCAAAGCCATTGTTGGAGTTTATCTAAAAATACACCAGTAAACTTTTAATAAATTTATCAATATTGGAAAAGTTCTAAGAGCAGAGAAATCCTTGCACATATCAACACTGCTCAACAAGGAGCACAAATGGGCAATCTGTCAGTGGATTAACTGAGACTGCCACCTTTAACTGGCAAATATACAGGCAATAGTCAAGTCCACTTTTAGGGTTGAGGCTTAAATCCTCTTTTATTATCATCTGGTGAAGGGTTTGCAATTTTTGTGGAAAATACTTGGGGTGTCTCCCTATAACAAAAACAGCCCAACTAATATTGAGACCCAGAAAAAATATGCTGAGACTTACACTGCCCTCAAAGCCAAGGGGACCATCAGATTTTATTATATTGACAAATCAGCATTTGCCTTGTCAATGAGCAACAAGTATGGCTATGTCCCTAAAGGCTCCCATGACGGGGTAGCTTGGTGTGCTGCAGTCTGCGCCACAGCATATTCAATGGTGTCTCTCCTTGGTCCAAAGGGGATTGAGCTGTATCAAATGATATTGGGCTCTCACAATAGCAGGACCTTTCTATCATTTCTCTGATTGGTCCAGGAGCACATGAGGCGCACAAGCCTGGCCTTCACCAATGTAATAGTACTGGACATTGTTGGTCTCCACAAGGTGGCAGATATTCTTGCTGAATTTCCATCAATTAACTTCAGCATTGCAGTGGGCCCCCAGCAATTGGTCATGACAAATTTGCGTTTTCTCTTCCTCCCTGCCTATTTGCCCTTCCTAAATCCCATTGAGGAAGTTTTTGGGCAGCTCAATCAAGTTGTCAAGCAAGGGACCCCAACTGGGACTAAGGACCTGTTTGATTTGCTACAGGCTGGGATCCACACCCTTCCAGCAGAGACTGTGGCCAATTTTTATGGTCACTCTGATTTGTTGATCCTCACATGCCTTGCCAAACAGTCAATCAACTAAAGGGTGCATATATTCTGAATTTTTTAATTTTTAATCTATTTTATTTTGTACATTTATCTTTTAACTATTTTTTAAAATCTATAGATAATCATTTTATATTCAGATGGTTTAAAGCCCACAATCACATAAAGCAGCACCATTGATTCAATTGTTTATTTTTTAATTGTAAATTAATTATATCTATTATATTCTATAATGGCTATCTCAAATAGTTAAAATACAATATGATAATTATATGTATTGTCACTTTTGTCAATTAAATATAAAAAGGAAGCTAAAACATAAAAGTGCTCAAGTTAAAAGTGAATTTTATTACTGTATATTAAAATGCTTTTATGAGGACCTTCTCTGGGATTTTTTTTGTAAAAATTGCTTTCTAAAATAGGAGTTAAAAATAGTTATTAAAAAAGTAAAAATTAAAAATGTGGAATTATATTAAGGAAAAGAATTTTTATTGTATGTGCCTATAGTGGGTTCTTCTGTATGTACTCACCTGGCAATGGAGGTGGTGCACAGCCTTCACACCACACTGTAAATAGTGGATACACCATAATTGAAATATTCATAGGGATTTTAAAAGGGAAGATGAGTAGGTGAGAGTGAATCAATAGCTTTTCTGGTGGGCTGCAAACCTGTAAATTCCAGTCAGGACCAGGGTGTCTTGTATAATGTGGCCCACCAAGTTGTAGCCTGGTGGGACTTTCTTCCTGTCAAGGGAGAGTCTGGCCTTGTTGATCCTAAGAAGGACCCCGTTCAGGTCCTCAACAGTGGCCCCCATCCTAAAGTAGAACAGGTACCCCAGATAAATCACAAGGTCAAGCCTTTACTCAGAAAAGCTTCAGTAAAATTATACAGTTTTTTAAATACCAGATGATCTTCTTCTCATGTTTTGTTTTATCAAATGTTATCTCCATTGTCAGAGGGACCCCTGTCTTGTCTCCACTCCAGGCCATCCCAAAGTCCAACAGGAGGATCTTTGTCTTCTTGGTGGCTGTTGCATTAGCAAAACCCAATTTAGAAACTGTGCTCCCAAAGTTCTTCAGAAGGTAGGAGAAGGTGTGCTCCACTGAGAAGCAAAAGGAAGCACCCACATGGGCCTGACCCATCTCTAGTATATTCTTGAATGAGAGCTTCATCAGTACGTCCCAACCAAGCTCAATAGTGTTTACATAATAAACTTCATCAAGGGCTACCAGGTCAAGGTGGACACTTTGTGCCTCCTTGTATGTGGTTACCATTCACTCCAAAGCTCCCTCACTATGTGTTGGTTCAGCCAGGGGTTTCCTTGGACATTAGAAATCCACCATTAATCCTGACCTTGAGCTTACATACAACAGGCAGTGACAAGGCCAGCTTCCTAGCCACATGACCAGCATAGTTTGTGTAGAATGTGGCGGGAACACAGGGGACCAGGACCTAACATATTACATTGCCAATTATTTCTGAAATAAACAGGCAAGCATTTATAAATTCTTTTTATTAATTTTTATTACCATCTTTGCTTGCTTCTTTGCCAGCCACTTCAGCTGTCTGGGCCATCTTTGGCACAACCAGCTGGGCAGGAATTTTAGTCTCCCCTTTCCAGACCCTCTTTGAAGGCTTGAGATGTTAATAAATCTCAGGGAAATTAGCCCAAACATAAACAGCTGGAATTTAAACTGTCTGCATGCAGACAGTTGACTTTAATTAGGCACTTAGGCTAAAGTCTACTAGCCAATTGCTAAATAAACTAATTTTTTATATTGCATTACATGGTCATAATTAAAAATCAATGAGAAAAAAAGCAAATGTTGACATCAATTAAGAATAGGCTTAATTTTTATAAAATAAGAAAGAAATCAATATTAAAATTGCTAAATTAATGTAAATTCAGAACCTAAAAATAAAAATGCAGCATTGTCAAATCCTTGGTCCAAATTTCAAATCACTTTTGCAGGCAACTCAGCTGAGTAAAAATAAAATATTTAATAAAATCAAACATTTAATTTTACTTTTTTGATTTTTTTAAATTGGCAAATTTTGAATCTCTTGAGCAGATAACTCAACTAAAAAAAGACAAAACCCAGCAAACAAATGTGGGATACATGAATCAGAAATGCGGGATTCTAATGTACTATTTGAGATTTCTTGTATTTCAAACAAATCATAGACATCATGTAAAACTTAGCAAATATGAAATTGTGGGATTGTCAAATCCAAGAATCAAGTTTTAAATCATAATTGCAAGGAATTTGAAATAAATATAATTTATGGGTGTCTCAAAAAGGATACTAAAGGATCTAGAGTGGATTTGTGCTGATTCTTTTAAGAATCATAGGCATTCTCAAAATCACCCTATTCCAATTTAGGACAGCTAAAATTTAGATCATAATATTCACAAAATTAACATATATAACAATAAAATTGACAAAAATATACATTCCTCTTCTTGAGTTTAAAATTTTAATAAAAATTTATTATGTCTTCTTTCAATAACAACCAAGCCAATGAGCTGTTCCCTGGCCTTGTCAAAATCATGCAGGGCTACACAGGGTCTCTTAATGGTGAAGCCTTGGTCTATGGGCACTCCCAACCCACAGGCCCATCTGAAAGCCCCACCCAGGAGTCTGTTCTTTCTCCTGCAACTTCCAGCATGGCCCTGTTTGTCCACCATGCACAGGCAGCTACCAACCCAAATCCCTTATCAGCAATGGCATCCAAAACAGCTATTTGAGCCATGGGGTCACCCAGAGAGCCCAGAATCCCAAAACAGCCAATCAGATGGCATTGTCTAGTTCCCAAGATGGACACATCCCTCCCCAAGCAAAATCAGCCTGCAAGACATAGAAGAAAATTGATCACTCTGGAGATTATTATTGAAATGGTTGAAAAGCAAGGGATGATTATGTCCCTTGGGGAAATTGTGGCCGTGATGAGTTTTGCAAAGTCCACTGTGGCTGCAACCCTGCGAGCCCACACCAAATGTGGCCCCCTACCAAGAAGACCCCAACTGGTGCCCTTTCTTTGACTGAAGGTGAAAAAGCTAACCCCTCATGATAGCTATTATGGAGTGTGACCTGTGGATGCCCTTGGTCCAGGTCTGTCTCTAACTGGTACTCCACAGCATTTTCCCCAATAAGAGAATGGTGAATTTTTGGATGCACAGAGTTGTGGTTGCTGCCAGACTCTTATCCAAACAGGTTCTCAGTGGCCCCAGTTTGGTGGATACTGACCCTTATGATTATACTGTTATCAACTTTATCAAAGGGAGAGCAGTGAGAGCCCTTAATTTTCAGGGATCCAGCCTGTGGGGGGTTCCTGAGAACTTGCAGGCAGATAGCCTGCAGGCCTGGCAAAGAGAGCCCACTACAAGATTGGGGCTAACTTTACAATATAAGATAATGATTTTCCCAGGAGAGCCCAAGGTCCACTGGAAGGTATCATAGAATCTATCAAGCCGGTAAGAGTGATGTAAATTACTCCAAATATCTGAGTAGAAGTGAATTCATTGGCAGCAATGTATTTTTGCAGGCGGTTGGGCTGCAGGGTGAGAGGTGGTATCATTGGGACCAAATACGCGGGCAGGTAGTTGTACTTGTTGTGGAATAACAGGGGAGGTCTAGTGATCTTGTTACCTTCCCTGTAGATAGTTCCGGTCTCTTTAGTTCTGACCTCAGGGTTGTAGATTAGGATTTCCTCTAGGGTGAACTTCAAATATGTGGGGTTGGGGGGGGGGTACTTGGTGAAATGTACTGGTCTGTAGGGAGCTCCTGGTGGACAGTAAAACTTGGGCAGCTGGTCCGCGGTTTCTTGGGGTTGTTGGGTGTGAGGTGCAGGACTGCGCAAGGTAGACTGTAGATGAAATAGAACTAATATCAAATATGGAATAACCTGGTTGAACCAAAGGTTCATGTCACTTTATTGCAAGAATGGCTATGGGCATCTTCCTTGCAGTCCAGGGTATAAGTATGCCCATTTGTCATGGGGAAACTTTTACAAATTTATCTGGCACAGGTGTTATTGTTAACCAGGTTTTTCCAGTCCTTTGTGGCATCCAGTGCGGGAGTTATTTCATTGGCTGGTTCCAACTGAGAATACTCAAATTTCCTTGCTGGTCACTGGGTTGGTCATCTCTGGGTGGCCCGCGTTTATTGGGAAGTTTCTCTATTTCCTCTTCTGTGGAGGCCCAAGTTATTTTGGGTTCTATGGCTAGGCCCGCCTTCTGATTGGTCAAGTTAACAGGAACCTTTACTGTGGGGAGTGTCAATGTAGATAATTTTGATTCATCCAGCTTTAGAGGGTTTTCCAAAGTCAAATCCTGCTCTAGTTTGAGCCCAAAAATCTGCGGGCGGCTGGGCGGCTGGTCCTGCAGGCTGGCAGCCCGCAGAATGTCAGGGTTTGAATCCCGTAATTGAGGGTTTCCAGTAAGCATGGTCAATAGGATTTTGTCAGTTGTGACAGTAATGACGTCGTTTTTTGTCATATATTAAGATTTTGGCAAGTATTCAAGGCTTTGGGGAAAAGCACATTCAATCTGACCTATTCAAGCACGGGCCAATCCTGTATTGATTTGTTGGAGCTTTGTCGGAAGTTTCCCCATTGGGTGTCAATCATTACTCTGCGTTGTCAAACACAGCAGATGGGTATGCCTACCAGACAGAGCTCAAGGTCATGCTGGAGGAGTGGGCTACCCAAAACGCTGTGTACACAGTTGTACTGAATGCAGAGATGGAGCAGTGGGAATGGGCAACCCAAGAAATCAGGGATGTGGGGCATACCTGTTGGTCCTACCCCATCACTACACCAACATGCCTCTTGCAGATGTATGTCTCTACAATTTTGTTTCTGCTCTCAGGCGCTTAAAGCCTGCCACATACAATGAACTGTGTACCCAAATTAATAAGGGTTAAGAGCTTTTCCCAACAATATTTGTCCAGGATTTACCTGATATTGTCATCTTCTATGCAAGTGATAGTGATAAGTCCCAAAAGGACATTTGCCTCCCCCCACGCCAATCCAAAGCTTTATTAAGCCCACATATGTGGAGGAAGACAAATTTGAGCATTTGAAGCAATCAACTCTTGCTTTCCTTCCCAGTCAACAAACCCTGCCTCCCCAAACCCCCCATCGAGCCACCTGCTTTCAACCCTGACTCCCAAACCACCACCCATTCCCTCCTCACAATCTCTGATGCTGTCCCTTCCACAGGCCCAGATGATGGCAATGTTCATTCCGCCCAGTCCCTCCTCTTCTTATCCTTTGATCAGTAAAATAAAACATTTCTTTATGAAAACTTATTAAAGTTGATATTGTTTCTTTTGATGTATAGTTAATAACATATTCTTTTTACATTATCACATTTCCCATAATTAATACAATACTGTATATTTTATGGATAACAAAAATTATTTGCATAAATATTTTTTGTTATCAATAATTAATTAAGAGCCAAAAATGTAAATATTGCATTATAATATTACAATTAGACGTCAACTTGGGATATTTTGATATTATGTGCAAAACTAAATGCATTTTGTTTAATAAAATTCATTGTAAGTAACTGTTTTCCTTGTAATTTATATAAATGGAGTGTGTTTATATTAGAGAGCCATTAACGCTTAGTACAAATATTGATACATAGTGCATTTTACAGCCTGTATATTTACCTATTGGTAATAATTCTGTAAACTTTTCAGTTGGATTTTGTGAGATAATAATAATGTAATGGGTTATTAAATTACTGTTTATTACCATTAATTGGCTGATTTTTTTTGCTATGGCAATAGTGCATTATCTGATATTTACACAATATTATCCAATTGATTGGTTTCACATCCAATTGGATACTATTGTGTAAATATCAGAAAATGCACTATTGCCACAGCAAAGAAAATCAGCCAATTAATGGTAATAAACAGTAATTTATTAACCCATTAAATTATTATAATCTCACAAAATCCAACTAAAAACTTTACAGAATTATTACCAATAGTTAAATATACAGGCTGTAAAATGCACTATGTATCAATATTTTTACTAAGCGTTAATGGCTCTCTAATATAAACACACTCCATTTATATAAATTACAAGGAAAACAGTTACTTACAATGAATTTTATTAAACAAAATGCATTTAGTTTTGCACATAATATCAAAATATCACAAGTTGACATCTAATTGCAATATTATAATGCAATATTTACATTTATAGACTTTAACTTATTAATGATAACAAAAAATTATTAATTCATTGAAGGTAGTACTATAAAAACCAGTTTTTTGATGTAATTCAAACAAAATGTCAAATATCTACAGCCTTATTGACAAATTAGAGTCAGCCCTCTAAAAGGTTGTTGAGCTTGAACATAGCATAAGGAAAATTGTAGTAAAACATCTGGGAAATGAGGGAAAGGCTTTGGTCTAGCAAAACAAAACTGCAAAAAATAGCCTGGGAACAATAGTCAACAAAGAACACAAGGAAATAGTTTTAAATCTAGAAAAGGAAATACTCAAGTGTTTAGATTTCAAATATGAAAGTTACAAATTGTGTGAATTTGCAAAAAAACAACAGAAGGAATACTCAAAAAGTCAAATTGATTTAAAGAAATGAAATCTTGAAGGAAATTAACACTAATGAAGAGGAAACTAATCAAATGGAAACAGATGAAAACAAATCACATTCAAGAAGCAGAAGCGCCTCAAGAAACAATGAAAATTCAACAAACAAAAATCAAGAGGAAACACAAGTAGCACAGAAAATAAGGAAGATCAAGCCCATAAAAACAGATGAATATCATCCAAAACTCATGAAGTTTGCTGAAGGGGCGTCTGTGGCTGAGGGAGCCGCAGGGGAAACAATCAGTAAGTTTTTTATGTTTTACTTATATTTACTTTAGTTATAACTAGGAATGGGGACAAGGTTGCTGAAGTGGTGGCATTCACACCAAGTTGGTTCTATGGGGGTTTCCAATCACTGGTAGCTCCTGTAAAGTAAATAAATAAAAATCAAATAAATAAAATTATTAAAATTATTATGAATAAAATTTCAAATATAGAAGCAAAAGCCAGGGAATATTTAACACCCGCAGGGTGCTTGCTGTGGTTTAGGAAAGCATACAAAATAAGAGCAAATATCAACTTCAAAGAGATGACTGAACTTTGTGGGGATATCAAAATAAACAACAATGAATATATTTATGAAAGTATACAACAATTTCCCTTTTCAAATATCAATGAATATGAAAAAACCTAATAAGAACCAACTTCTAAAATAGGAAATGAATATATTGAAGCTTAAATTTTTAATGAATTATTCAAAGCATTATCAAATAAAGTTGGGGATGCAGTCCTTGTGAATACTTTTAAACCTTTATTCATTTTGTTTGTGGAGGCATGGGGCGGATATAAGTCAGGTGCCTCCTGGTACAATATTCAAATTCAGTCAAACATCCTATATAAACAGATCAGTGCAAGTATAAAAGAAATTGTGCATGTTCTCCAAAAAATATACCTTGCAAAGGATTCACTTTGCAGTATACCTAGGAATCCTACTACAATGAATATTAAAAACAAAGGTCAAAAAGTTGGAGGATGTACCTATGCAACTTGATATATGCTGCTTAGCACTAGAACACTAGAAGACACCACAGGGGTATAGGACAGTTGAGCACGTCCTGTACAACTCCTTTGCATTGATATTGTTGTATGGGTACTATGTGCCTCCCAAAAAGAATCTGCTGACTAATTTGCTTACCCATCTCCCTTTTATTAAGAGTTTGGCAACCATCAGGGTGCAGGGCGCTACCCCTCTAGCAATCACATCCAAGGTTGTGATGGATTCAGGTCTAACCAGTCAAAATTACCTTTATTTTTCCCTTGGCTCTTGTTACTGGTACCTTCCTGTGACAAAGCTTCAAGGGGCTTTTCCTCCAGGGAGGCAATTTTGTGAGACAACACTTTGTTGTCATCTCTCCAACAAGCCATAATTTTGACACTCTTTTTCTCTCTATTTCTTAGCGCCTGAACTTCACAATTAGCTCTGTCCTTTACTTGTTGCAACATTTCATTAAACCCTAACAGCAAGTTCCAGGAGTCCCATGCATAAACTTGATTTCCTTGTGCTGGGGTTCCCTCTCTTGCAAAATAGTTGGAGTATAGTTCTTCAAAAGCCGCTTTCACTTCTACTAAAGTTTCTTCAGGTGAAATCTTAGAGACCTCCAGACTCACCCAAGCCTCCTCAAGCAAGCTGGTAGGAACTTCCTTTCTTGCAGCAGCGGCTTTGACACAAAGCACTACAAATTTGGCTCTTTCAAATAGTAATAAAGAAGACATGATAATTAAAAAAGAAGTTGAGGGAAGAGCGTCAAAATTGACAATATATCTTTATTTAAAATTAGCTGTTTTTGTTTATATACCATTTAGGGCATATTTGGCTGAAAACCCCTCCAGTTCCTGAATCAATCTATGATTCATATCATGTGGTCTATGACATCCAAGTCATCCAACCCTAGATCTTTACCTAAAAGATTACCATTAATTCTCAACCTATGAGAATTAACCTACAATGAGAAGGAGTCACCTGACGCCATTCATCTCAATGTATCAATTTGGCATGGAGCTTCCTCAGCTTCCGGCGCCAAAACCCAGTGGATTACACATCCCAAAACTCAGATATCAATGTTCCAACTGGAAACCAGATGATCAAACCTGAATTCCTAGGCATCCTTGCCTTTATTTAGTTATCTTTGCATTTAATGGTTTTTTGCCTTAAAACCATTAAAATGCTTCAAAACTTGAACCAAGCACCACTGCAACGCCCAGCATTTTTCCCAGGTGGTGCCTTGGCGCTTCTCAAATCAATTAGGCGGCGCCTTGGCGCTTCTAACCTAATAAATTTGCCAAAGCAGCGCTTTTAACCCAAAATTTGGGGGTTTACTTTTGATTAACCTTAACCAAACTTCTTGACACATTCAAGGCAATTAACCAATATAATTAAATCAACATTAATTATATTCCCATGTATCTATTAATTAATCTTCCTGTTTAATTAAATTGTTTTTGAGACACCTAGTCTCCAAGATTGATCCAGCCAATCTTGACTTCTGTTCTTTTATTGAATATAGATACTAAGTTCTCAGGAATCTTTATCTGAAGAATTCCAACCAAACCTATCTACATAAAACAAACAGAAGAAACAGAGCAACTTTATATCTTGGAGTATTTATTTTGCTAAATACTTAACAGTGACTGTTGTATGGTCACAATGGTTGCCACCACGTACAGAAGAGTATGTGGATCCAATTAGATGCAATAACTAAAAATTTGATTTTGGAGTGTAATTCTCTGGAATAATCACATTCCATTTGCAATTTGCATCTCCCCAATAAATTATATTCCCTTGCAATTTAACTTTTTTATTTTTATTTTAAATATTAAACTTTAAAATAGTTAATATTAATATTTTACTATAAAATTTTAATATTACATATTTAAATATTAAAAATATTTAGTATCTAAAATTTAATAATAAAATTTTAATAAAATATTACAATATTAAAAATTTTAATATCAAATATTTTGATATTAGAATAAATCATGATTTAATAAAAATAGTTGAATTTCAAATATTTAAACTTTAATATTTAACTTTTATGATTTATAATTATAATTTCACTTTTAATATTTTAATTTTTATTTTAAATTTTAGTATGTAAACTATAATATTAATATATCTAAATATATTACAAGCCATTAGTTAAAGTTGCAACCACGTCAAATATTAAAAATAAGTTAAAAATGTTTTTATTTATTAGCTTGTTGAATACAGGTTTATTTATCACATAGATAAACATCAAGAATTGAATTTATCTGCACCATGGGGCCCGCTCCACTATTTTTCTAAACAAATGATTGTTTAGAACTCGAATTACCTTTCCCTTGTAATGTGATTTGTTAAACATATTTAATATGCTTGACCCGCGTCCTAAGTATAAATTAGTAAGAGATACATAAAAATCATTGGTTGCTGTGTCGTGTGGCTATAGTGGCACTGAAATACCAAGGAGCAGATGATGACACGCAAGGTCTGATTTGTGGCTTAAAAAAGTCAAAGTACCAAAATAATTCACAATTATTTAAATAAACTATTTTTTCTATCTTTTTTTTAATTTATTTATTTGTTAGCGCAAAAGCCAATAATATTCAGTGCATCATAATAAAAACATTTGTCCATCTTACCTAGTATAATTAATTTTATTTAGCTTTAGTGAATATTCTTACATGTCTATAATACAATTCAACGTCAAGTCATTATATATAAATAATTATTTCAAATCCTATTAAAAACAAAATAAATAAAAATAAAAACAAATAAAACCCAGAGTGCCCATTTATCTGATTGGCTTGGAGGCCAGGGCTTTGGGGAGGAAGGATTCTGAGTACTTGTAAAAAGCTGCCACCACATTGGGTGGCATTACAAATTAACTGACCTCAAGGATGTTGAAGAGATCCTTGGTGTCCTGAGGGAGGCCTTGCTTCACCTTATTTTTGATCCACCCAAAGTTCTCCTCAATTGGGTTAAGGAATGGAGAATATGGGGGAGGAAGAGGAGTCTTGTTGGGCAGTCAGCCAGGTGGTGGTTAGAGAAATGGCTGTTTTTATCTATTGGTGGAAACTCTGACACAACCAAAACCACCTTGTGGAGCCCAACATTATCCAACACAACAAGGTTGGTTGTGTCGCTGTAATTAATCTGGAGGTATTCCTTCTTGGCTCATAGAAAATTGAGAAAAGTCCCGCTATTATGGGAACCCTTGATCATCTGGTATTGATCCAACCTGCAAGGAACAAGAAGCGCTATCATTGAATAGGTCTGGGAACAGACAGCTGCACAATGGGCTACACCGTCCTTGGACCCCTTCTTGACCCACCCATGCCTAGACCTGAGTGAGGATGAAAACAACAATTTGTTGATGTAAAATAACTGGACATTACCAGTCTGCTTAAGAGCCACATAGGTCTTGGTATAAATGTGTTGATCCTCAATTGTTTTTTTACTGTTCCTATTGTACAGAGAAACTCCAAGGACCTTCCACAAAAAATCCAAAATTGACCATTGTTTTGTAGACAAGGGTTTTAGAGACAGAAAGCCTGAACTCTGTGGCCAATATTGATTGGATAGCAAACTTTTCCAGGTGGTAATCCTTGGTCACCCACTGCCTGATTGCCTTGAGATGGGTGGGCTGAAGTAGGCTGGGCTGCCGCTTAGCCTTGGTGGCTTTTGTAATTTTCCCAGTGTTGCCATGCTTTTTGTTGATATTGCCAATATATCTGGCTGTGACATCAGATTGGGACACAATATCCCAAACTGCCATTCACCTGTTTAAGCAGTTGAGGAGAGCTTCACACTCACTATCTGTTAACTGATGTCAGCCCTTGGCAGGTACTGCAGCATCCTGGCTGGCTGGCCCAATAAAGGGGATGGGGACCTTTGTTTAGAAGTTGGGATCATGCTTGGTTACGCTGGCGCTGTCAATGGTGGCATACAATACAGGCACAAATGGCTCTTCAGTGGTGGTCAATGGCTCATAGGAGGTGTCAAAAACGCAGGGGCAGGAAGTGGCAACTCTTGGATCAAGAGTGCAGGGCCAGGTGACACTGGGTACACAGTGAAGGTGTAAGTAACCTCAGTGTTCCCAGTGACCCTGGTGTAGGAGACTTTTGTGACAGGCCTGGGAAGCAGCTTCTGTTTGGATTCAGGCTGGTTGATTGGGCTTGGGATGTTGGAGGTGGTCGACTGGCTATAGCACCTTGGGAGGCCTGTGTGTTGGCATGACTCCCCTTGAGTTGGGTTCTGGGTCTATTCTTGAACCCTCTGGGACGCCCTTGTGGACAGGCTGCCCTGCAGGCTGGTGCAGGAGCGGATTGGGAATGCAATTGTCTGTCCATAAAAATAAAATAAAAATATATTTTAGATTAAATATGTATTTATTTAGATTTTTTGGTTTAGTTGGGATTAGTTGTTTTCTCTTGATTTAGCCTTTAATAGTAACAGAACTTCTATATCCGTGATTTGAAGTATATAATATTGTATAATTTCCAGGTTTGGATAATTTTAAAGTTTAGTCACTTTTTAAGTCTAAACATGGTTGTTGAGATTGGATTTTTCATTTGATTTTATCCAGAATGGAGCTCTTTTATTTTGGTTGGTGTTTCCTAGCGTGCTTACTGTACATTAAATTTGGATTCCAGTTCCTGCAATTAATATCTGAGTTTACTAGTGTCATTCAAAAGTGATTTTAATTCTGGTTCTTGGATTTGACAATCCCACAATTTCAAAAAACATAGTAAACTTAATAAAAACGGCTGATGGATTTGAACACTTCAACTCTGATTCCAGTTAATTCATTTTGTCCATTGAAAATGTGCAGTTTGACTGAAATTTTCAAAGTGTTTACAAGTTCTCACATTTTTAAAAATTCAAATAAAAATATAACAAAATCAATTTAATTAAAAAAGGCCATCCTGCAAAAGTGATTCAAAATTTGGACCAAGGATTTGAAAATCCCGCATTTTACGTTCAGATTCTGAATTTACAGTAAGCAAATATATTTTAATTTACTATGTATTTTACACTCTTTTTTTATAAATTTTTTTTCAAACTAAACTTCTGATGAGACAAAAATAAAGATATTTTATATATCATAACTACAAAATATAAGAAAATTCTATATTTAATTAAGTATACTTTATTTTAGCACAACTGAAAATATCTCATGGCTTAAAGATACATTAACAAAATATAAGACTTTTCTTATGAAACCACATTGAAACTGTACCTGAAACTTATCATTCATACATAAAAGATTTGGGTCATTGTTTTAGAGATTAGCCATTTTCTAATACACATGCTGCCCAAGTCACAGCATAACAAAGTTCAATTTTGAAAAAATCAAATTACAAATGTTTATATTTAAAACAGTAATAACTCAACAAAAAGTTAATATTTTTTCACACTGTAAACTATCAAAACAAAGCTAAGAATCTTATCTTTTCATTGATGTTAAAATATTGTTATATATATAATATTGAATATCAAAGCAAAAGCAATTTAAAAGAGCATATATCAGATTTTATTATATTATTTTGATAATGAAATAAAATAGATTGCTTAAAGCTTAAAAAAGTTAGTTTTTCATAAATCAATATATGTTTTTATTTGATTAAATTAAAGATAAGATCAAGAGCATTATTTCCGCATTTTATTTTATTTAAAAAGCTTAATTATTTAGGATTTTATGGTAGTTTGAAGTTAGGTTGTTAATTTATTTGCTGTTTAGATGAATTTTGAGGTTCAAGTGAACTGCAAACCTCAAATTAAGCATTTTTTAAATAAAATTCTTTAATATTTTATCATTTTAAAAATATTTGGAACAGTTATAATTAAATTAATACATCATTTTAATTGATTTGCATAGATTACAAAGAGGATATGATGTAATTTGATGCTTAGCTGATACACATATATCACTTGTGCATGAAAACTGGGGATTTCATTGATTCTAGAAATATAAATTCAAGTTAGAACTGTAAATAAAGCTGTCACATAATTTATTTCAGAATGGTGTCATAAGGCTTGGTATATAAGAGCTAAAGCACCACCTAAGGTTTACTTCAAACCATCTTCACAAAAAGATATAATTCCTGCAACCAGTACCCTTTTGCAAGGCATCTCTACAAAGCATCTCTTTATCATCAATCATAAATCCAATATTATGGATTCTTTTAACTTCACCTCTGCCATGCAGCCATTTTCCTCATTGGGAGCATCACCAAAAAGATAAAGAATTGCTATACTAAAGAAAGCATTCCTCTTTAATTCCGGAGACAATCTTAATTCCCTTATCAATCACTTCCTCACTCAAACTTAGTTTGGAAAAACAGAGTTCATTCCTTTAATTCAAAATCAGAAACTAAATGGGATAATTGACAACTTAAAGGATCTTCTGAAATCTGCTCCTCAAAAGCATCTCCCAGCCTTGAGATCTCTGGTTACTTCCAGTTACTCTTTAAAAGAGCTTACTGTATGGGATTTAATTTAACCAAAAGTGAGTTTGAATACTCAAGAAAAATAAATAAAAATAAAAATGTAAGCTTAAACAAAAAAGATAATAACTATTCATTAAAAAAGAAGTAATCAAAAAAATAATTA
Organism: Entomophthora muscae; assembly: GCA_014839935.2. Taxonomy (NCBI): domain Eukaryota; kingdom Fungi; phylum Entomophthoromycota; class Entomophthoromycetes; order Entomophthorales; family Entomophthoraceae; genus Entomophthora; species Entomophthora muscae. The sequence continues at coordinate 36,508 of QTSX02000918.1, read as the reverse complement.
AAAAACTACTGGAAAATTCTTTTGAAACAAGCCAGTTTACAAAAAAAAGCACCAGAAAAAATTTATAAAGACATTGAACAAAAAATGAATGAATATTCAACTGAAATAAAATATTCTCTATTAAAAACAAAATATATATATATGAAAATATGAAAATAAAAAATGAAATTTCAATATCACTTTCAACTTATTATAAATTAATACCAAAAAATTTAATAAAGAGTAAAAAAACTGACATGTGTAATATTTGTAACTTAAAATCATCCTTAGAAAAAAGAAAAGAAGAATGTGAAAGTAAAAACTTATTATTGCCAGAATCTATAAACAGTGACTTAAAAGCTATTAATCAGCACTAATACTTTTATGCTCATCAAAATAGGGAATATAAAAAAGATATCAATGAATTAGATAATGAATCATGTATTTTAGTTATAGATTTTAAGGAGAATTTGAAAGTTGGTGGTGGTCCAGTTGAAACCAATAACTGTTTTTATTCCAAAAGACCTATTTCTTTATTGGAATTTGCATTGATATTTAAAGAAAACAATAAAGTTAAATATGAATACCATGATTTTTTATCTCAAATATTGTCTCATGATTCTTTGTTTTCAGGTGAATGTCTAATAAGTCTTCTTAAATCAGATAAGTTTAAAAAAATAAATAATATCAAAGTATAGACTGATAATGGAAACCATTTTAGATCCTATGAATTCTTATATTATCTATTTAAAGAGGCACCACAATACATTAAAGGGTCTATTAAATACAATAGATTTGTAGAATGTCATGGGAAAATTATTGTTGATGGTCACTTTGGAGTAATATCAAAAACATTAAAAGAGAAAGAAAATCAGCTTAATATTAAGAATATAAATGATATTAAAAATATTTTTGAGCAAGAAAAAGAAAGAAAAGAATTATATAAATCAGCACTATCAGGCTCAAATATTTCTCAAAAGTCATTCTTTTATATTTATGAGAGAAAAGTTAGGCCTATAAGGAGAGAGCTCAAAATTAAAAATCTTTGCATTAATCTTTCATATTTGATGAAAGATGGGAAGTTGTATACTTCACCTTTAACATTTGATAGTTTCTCAGAATATTCTGAGATAACTTATCATTTGAAATCACATGATGATACCAGAGAAACAAAAATATCACAATATGTTAGTGGTGCATTAGGATAAGTTCATGAAGTAGGGCAGCTTACTAGAGGGTGTATTTTAAATAAAGTTATCAGTCTTTCAAAAACAACAGCCTTTTTTGAAACAAATTAAGAATATTTATGATGAGCCAAAGATAGGGTAATATCATTTATAGCTTTGGGGCTGCTATTACTCTCCCATGCAACTCATCATAAATATTTTTAGCTTGTAGTATGTAGTAGCACTTAAGATATTTCTAGTAATATTATAAGGTGCAATTTTCAATTCTAAAATTGATAAATTTTTTTAAAAAAATATCTAAGCCCAAGATCAATACAAGATTTGACATTGATTGTATTTTAAGCTTTCTGAATAATTTGAATATGAATAATTTGATTAAGTTATATAATAATCAGTCCAGCGCTTAGGCATAACAAGAAAAATAATGACCCATTTGTTTAATATAAATAAATTGAAAAATATAAAAATCAAAGAGTAAAAAATATACTGGCAAAGCAAAGCAGGATTCATTGGGCTAATTAAAGCCACTAGCAAGAGCAGTTGCAACATCTTCTAGGTACTTCTTGATCTCTGCCACCTTATACTTCTTCTTTACTACCTTTTGGACGCCCTCCTGATAGTCCTGGTCCTTACCCTTTCTCTTCTTGGGGGCCACCTGGTTGGCCAGGTTGCAAAACTTGGAAACAGTCCAGGCCTGCTCCTCCTGCAGCTTATAGAAGAGCTTTTTGTACTTGGGGTTTGACCCAAACTTCACCTTTAGGTGCTTGTGCCACACTTTCAGGCTGGACGTGGTATTCATCTCTCCTTATATACAGGTGCTTTGACAGTTCCAAGGCGCTGTGGCCCTTCTCTTACCTCTCCGGGCAGTCACCTTCTTTTTTACCCACTGCCTCTCAAAGTAATCAAGATAGCCCTTGAGAATGGTGGTGTGCTTTTTGATGTAAGACTCTTCCAGGAGGGCCTCAAAGCCAATCCCAGTATGCTCCTGCTGCACAAAAGCCAAGGCAGCAAACTGGGTGATGGCAAAACAGCACTTTCCTTTACCATCATTAAGATACATGTAAAGAGGCTATTATTGCTCTTGAGATTCTTGACAAGGGCTTGTCTAAAATGGAAGAAGCATCCCTGAGCTTCCCCATTAAAGATGGCCTCAAAGGCTTTGAACTGAGCTTGCTCAAATCCATTATTATAACCTTTGGCCCAAGTGAGTGTGCATGAGCTAGCTGCTCAGCGGCCTGGGCAGAGTCATTCTTCTTGGAAGAGGAAGGATTTGCTCTGGTGGTTTGGGAGAGAGGGAGGAGAATATTAATGGGAAGGGAGCTCAAAGTATCCCAGACAATTTTGAAGGCTCTGGTGTAGACTTCTATCTTGGCACCAGGCAGGAGGAAGAACACAAGGGGATGACCTGGTCATTGAACTGCCCATGCAGGATCCAAAGCTGCTTGAAAAGGGTTGGTCAGGTTTCAAATGTGCTGTTGCACAGCCAGGTGGTAACAGTATTGAGCTGCTAAAGGGTTTGGTTTGTGGTGTAGGCAATGGTTCTATCCTCCACTTCCTGTCCATTGTCATGGAGCAGGAACATCTCTCCATCCTCAGTTTTCTTAAGGGCATCAGAAAGGACCAGGTCTTCAATTTTGATGGCACTCTTGGCCAGGGGATTGATGACTTGGTGCCTATCACTAACAAACTTAATCAGCTGGCTCTGGGTTGGCACCCTCTTCAGATTGTGGGGGGAGAGGTACTTACAGGCAAGCACAGCCATCTGGGTGGGGGAAAGGTCCTTGGAGATGGGCATGATCTGCACAAGGCACCATTTCAGGAGACAGGCTATTGTTGTATTGGACATGATGCAGGTATGCTCACCCTTAATTATTTGGACTAAGTCCCAGCGCTCAGTATTGAGCCACATTGGGCAGGAGCGGTCCTCACAGGTATAGTGGCAGCTCTTGAAGCCCCGGTTGGCGTTATTACAGCTGAAAATATAACCATTGGCTACCATAGCCAGCCCACCCTTTACACTCATTATGGGGAATTTTTTTGGCAAGGTGGAAATAACCTTAAATTTGCCATCAACATTGCAGATATTATGGGCCAACAGAGGATCCCAGGGGCCAGCAGGAGCATGGCAGAAGCCAGGGAAGTAATCAGGGTGGGGCTTTGAATCATCCCTGGATGAACAGGAAGGAGGGAAGTTTGATGGTGAGAGCAGAAGGGGGCTTGTTGTGATGCTCCTTGTGTGTGGGAGACTTATCTTTTTGTGGGGACTTCTTGGTGTGACAGCGCTTCTTATTAGGCTCCTCATAAGAAGCTGAGTTATAGAAACTGTGCTCAGTAACTGAACCATCAGTTTTCTCTCCACCAGTGGAGTGAGCAGGGTTCTTCTTAGGGGAGGGCTTTGGGGAAGGCTTTAGGGAGGGCTTAGGAGTGGCCTTCTTTGATGAGACAGGCTTTTCTTTGGAATCTTTGGGGCCTTGGAGGTACACTTGGTACCCTTTTGTTGCTTTGAGGTGATCTTGTCTAAAAATAATAAGCTACAAGTTCTAAGGTAAAGCTTTGTATTTTAAAAACAAAACAATTTAAAAAGCATAATATATAAAGTAAACTTTATATGACTTTTATTGAAACTTAAATATTAAAAATACTGTAAAGTTTTAATTTTATTATAGTTTTAAATAACAAGTTAAAAGTTAAGAGATTTATGTAAAATTATTATATTTAGATATAAATATTATTTAAAAATTAGAAAATATGAAAAGAAAATTTAAAAAATACAACATATCAAAAATTCAGATGATTTTATTATATAAAACATAAAGTTTCATATGTGAGAAATGAAACGTGTTGACATTATGAGTGTCAACTAGTAAAAAAAGCTGAATTCTCACTGACAATTAGAAAAATTGTAGACATTATTTTTGAAAAAATTGTCACTGTCAACATTTTTTTAAAAAATTTCTATGAAAAACATGTACACTTAATTAAATTTAAGCAGACTAGCAAATGTTAACTGTTTTCTGTGATATTTTGTTCACATAATAAAAAATAAAACATATGAAAATAATTTAAAAAATTATAAAAGTTCTTTATTTCTTTATTAAAAATAATATTTTGAGGGTGGGAATATGATATCTTACCATTTAGTATATAAGAAGTTGTTAACATGTTGGTTTAAATAATGAAAAGAATAAAGTGTCAACAACGTCACTTACAACATTCTTTATATGAAGTGGCATATTAAGCTAAGCTTAATTGTGCCACTCTAATTTTTTTAACTCCACCCCAGCAGATAATCACAAGCAAATAGACAATGTTTCCATGTGTCAACATTATTTTTAATAATAAATTCTATAGTAACTTACATAGTAATTCACACTTAAATTATTGGATTGCCGTTAGCCACCAATCCACTTGATATACTAAAGCTGTAATAAGTGCCACATATATATTTATAACATGAACTTTTCAACAATCAGCTTTATGAACAATGTCTTTTTTAATATATTAATGTAATAAAAAATTAAATCTGTACTTAATTTTTTTGTAGATGTTTCAGTTTTGTTATTAAAAATCATTTATGCTCAAAAAGTGTTGACATTGGCACTTTTACGTTGTGAAAACAAATAAAAAATAAACAAATTTTTCTAGTAAACATAAAGGGAAATTTGGGTTAAATTAAGTTTTTTTAAGCTTAATATTAAACTGTGTCAAAATGGCCACAAATTTGTTGTGTTTTATGGGTTTGCACCCCTAAACACTTTTTAAAAAAAGAATAAAGCAAATACAACTATCAAAAAACATAAGAGATTTTGACTTTTGAGTCAACAGTGACCATGTTGACAAAGTGCCAATGTGGGCGCTGTTACCACTTCTACACCTTTAGCTTCTGAGGAGGACTCTGATGATGGATTCACTTCTAATAGCTAATATAAGTCTGAGAGAGGTAAAGATCCCATCAACAAGAAGAAAAGAAAGGCCAGATTTAAGTCCTCTCCTGAGCCCTCCCCTGGTGAAAATGAATATAATGAGCAACATGGGTACTTTCCTGGTTTTCAACATGATCCTCCTAGGCCATGAGTTTAAATAAGAGCCCACAATATTTGCAATGTTAAGGGCTTCTTTAATATCCCAAAGAGATTCCCAAACTTTTTCCCATTAATGTCAAAGGTGGCTCAAGCATGGTCATTGATGACTATGTGTATAAATGAAATAATCAGACACAAGGAAGCAAGAGAAAACATTTCACATGTGAAGACAGAAGATGTCCTGAATTCCTAAACACCCAAGGTTTGGATAAAGTTACCCTGGAAAAAGAGAAACATACCTGCATGCCTCCCACCACTTTGATTGAGAAGCTACTCAAGTGGTACCCATTCCAAATGGTCCCAGTAACAAAAGACATTGAAGCAATTTTCCCAACAGTAAAGGCCACTAAGCACTTGAGCAAAGAGAATATTAAAATTGTCCCTGACTGTGAACAACTTGTTAAGTATATCTGTGATAAGGGCTAAGAGCTAAATACAATTGGAAAAAGTATGTTCCAACTAAAAGACCTGGTCCTTACTCCTGAATTGCAGATGAACCACAACAATGAAAAGTTCCTTCTTCAAAATAATAGACCTGGTGCAAAAGACAAAAAAATATGTTATACCACCTATAAGAATTGAGAGCAACTGTGTACCACTGATATTTGGCTCTGTGATGAAACATTTGCAACATGTCCTAAGTTATTCTATCAGCTGTGAGTAGTGCATGCTCAGCTTGATGATAAATTCCTCCCCTTTGCATATTTTATTCTTCCTGGGTTCTCAGAGGAGAAATACCTAAGAACATTTAAGATTCTACAGGAGGGCCTTAAAGCTATTCCCACTGAGGCAGGAAAGAATCCTGGTCCATCAGCAAGGGCTAATTTTGATGATGCTGATAAAGATGAGATCACTCTAGATGCTGAAGAAAAGGAACACAATAGAGACCTTGGCCCCAAAAAAATATAATGGATTATTAGACAGCCCAATATAATTCCTTTGTAAAAAACTTCAATGGCAAGGTACAATAGTGTTTCTTTCATTATCAACAGGCTATTAATAGACACCTTAAGGGCAAGTCCCTCCTCAGATCTCTTACACAGCAAGATACAACTGATAAATGCAATTTTCTGATCCAGAAGCTTGTTGCTCTTGCATTTATTAAGCTTGGGCATGTTGGTCAATAATTTGATCTCTTCTGTAATGACCCTTATGCCTTGAGCCATGAAACTGAGTTCCAACTCTTATTTTTGAATGTTATGCGCCACAGTGGATGGGGCACAAGGTGACCAGCCACAGAGGCAAGCCAACAGAAAAGGCAAAATGGAATTTCTATCAGGCTGTTTTCAAGGATGAAAAGAAGACAACATTGTGCCTGGAAAACTTGCATAAACATCTAAAGCTCTCTTTGATGTGAATTGAATATACTGCCCCTTCTTTGAGCACCTTAAGGATTAACAGGGGAAGACTGTTCCCTCCCTTTGGGATAAAGAAGTAAGGGCTCCAAAGAAGAGAAAACAGTGTAAGACTAGCATTTATAAAAAGAATATCAATTCAGCTGTCAAGAATAAGTACAAGCTATCTGAGCTTGGGGAGCAGATAAGCAAGATTACCACTGTGCTCTCTTGCAACAAATCTCCAAGTTAGTTTAAAATAAACATGTTTGGCTCTTTAGGATATCTTATTATATAATTTTAATCTAAAAAACTAATAATATTATTTAACAAGATAATTAAATTAAAATTTTTAGAAAGAATTAATAGTTTTATAAAAGATTTTATGCTAGAGCCTGGATTATCTAGATTAAATAGTTATTTTTAGTACTAAAGTGTCTTTAGTTTTGGGTTGCTATTATATCAACTATTCTTAAAATAAGTATTTACCTTTTGTTTCTTTATCTAATATAAATAATTTAAGAACCTTTTATATTTTAAGTAAAATAATTTTATAGTAAAAACAGTTAATTTCATATTAAATTATTTTTGAAATGTATTAAATTATATTTTTCAACATCTTTGCATTAATTTTTATTTTATTTTTGGATTTTAAATATTCATATTACCCTAAAAACATTTGGAGATTAATTTTTATGGGGTAAAATGTTCAATATTTGGTTTTTTGCTTGTTAAAAAAGTGTCAACTTCCAATAGGCTACATGGTAATAAACTTTATCTAGACTTTTATAATGTGTCAACCTGGATATAAAATTTATTTTGACAGTTAACATGAAGACAGTTTAAATGCTGACTGTTGCTGTCAGGCAACCTCCAGAATTAACTCATACAGAATGGAACATCCTCCATGTTGACAATTCTCAAAAATATTTTTCTTATTTTCAATATTAAAGATTATTTTTTTCTTGATTAAATAAATGACACTGATATTAGAATCAATGTTTGATTTTTATTTTGAGCTTTTAATTGAAATTATAAAAGATAAAGCAAAAACAAATTTTGAAATTGTCAACATGGAGGATGTTCCATTCTGTATGAGTTAATTCTAGAGGTTGCCTGCTGTCATCATCAGAGGGAAGAAGGGCAAGCTCTCAGCAGAGAATCAAAAAAGCACGGGTGTAAATGGCCTCAGTGGCCCCAGGAAGAAGAAGGCAAGTGGAATCACCAAGACGTCAATCTGGTCATGGACTATCCAGAGCTGATAAAATATTGGGAGGCAGGTGGCAAAGGTACTTTCAACTAGCCAGGTTGACACCATTTTTAACTCCATCAGGTTCTGCTGAGTCAATTAGCAGATGATATAGTCCCTGACTCCTGGCCTGCCATTGTGGAGGAGGAAGCACTCCCTGATTAAGAGCTGCTTGAGCTTGTTAGTAAGCATAAGCTCAGAGAAGACATTGGGGGCCTTGGGAGGAGGAGTATTGACTGCAGTTCTTTTATTGCTTATAAAATTTACAACTTCTCTTGAGTTGGCACCAACTTGAAATTGTTGGGCTTTAAGTGCCGCAAGGCTTTGATGATCAAATCAGATACTCAGAGGTGGGCAGAGGTGGGAATGAATTGAACAAGGTATCACCTTATCATGAGTATGATAAGGTGATTGGAGGCTCACATGTGTGTTCCCTCTTCTTGGCAGTCACCCTTTCCTAGCCTTTGAGGTTCAGGTGGGCCCATAAGACTTATCTTTGCAAAAAAGTGTTTTATATTGGACTGCTGCTTTTGATTATTACAGTTAAAGATGTAATTATCAGCAAAGTACCCAGGGCCACCCTTCACCAACATGATAGAAAGTAACAGAGGAAGCACTTGGGTACTTTAACCTCCCCATCCACATTGCATAGGTTTTGAATGGCCAGTGGCCTTAGACTTCTTTTTATAGTCCTCTGGCTCCTCCTGATAGTCAGAAGAAGGGAGGGGAGAAGAGACATTGGAGGGAGGAGGGGGAGAAGTTCCTTGAGGCCTGCTTAGAGGCCCTTCTCCTTTCCAGAAGAAGAGGCAGGCTCCTTAGCAGCCTTTCCCTTCTTAGCATGGTGCTGCTTGGTGAGCTCTGAGTCAGCCTCAGACTGGAAAAAGAATGATCAGTGAGATCATATCAGTTTTTTGGGGGGATTGTGGGAAGAAGATGAGGGTGGAGGGGGATAAGGTTGGAGGAGATGGGGTTAGGGTAGAAGGATTTTTGGCCTTGGCAGGCTATTTGGTATTCTTGATGGTAGTAGTGGCAGGGACCTTGGAGCCTTTGGGGGCTTGATGGTTGGGCTGGTTGGTGTACTTGTTAGATATTGGTAAACCTTTTTATTATTTTAATTAAAACAATATAAAAAAGACAAAGAGCTTAAGAAAAGCAAAATAAAAGTAAAAATTATACATAGAAAGTCTTATTTAGCAAAAAAAGAACATAAAAAAGTAAAAAAATAAAAATAGACACACAAAAGTATAGATTTGAAGGGTAAAAACATAGAAAATATGTGCTATTTGATGAAGCTTCAAAGATTTTAGGTTTAACATAACATCTTAGGGCTAAATCAATGAAAAAAGATATTCAAAAGGAAAAAAAAGTATATAGGGAGTAGTAGGGAGGATAATATAACATATTTTCAAAAAAATTATTATGTGGGATTTTTTATTGGGATTTAACCACCCAAAATGATTAAAGTGTTAATTTTAGTACTGTTGACCAGCTAAAAAAACCCCTAGTTCTCACTGTTGAATTTCCTGGAGTCAACCAAAAAATCAAAATTACTATGTATTTTACATACAAAACTTGCTTAATTTAAAAGCAGGTTTAAAAGTTAACAAAAGCAAGGCATTTTCATATGCCTAAAAAAATAAGTTAAAAAAGTAAATGAGCAGGAATTTGTTTATTAGTTGTAAGAGTATATAGAGGGAGATGAGAGTGGGTTATTTACCATAGTGAGTTTTAAAATGTTAAGAAGCTCTTTGTACTAGTTACTCTGTTAAGGTGTTGAGTTGGTAGGTGTTGAGTGGCACCCATAGTGGGACACTTATTAATTTAGCCTTAATTCCAAGCCTTTGATTAGGTAAATATAAAGCAAATTATGTGGCAAGTGGATGGTCTCTTTCAGAAAATCTGAAGACTGTGATATTTTATCATCCGCCAAATGATATTTTAAGTCTTATAACATTAGAAAAATATGAGAACCTGTGGCTTTGGTGTAACCTGCGGCCTGGAATAATTTATTGTCTACAGAAGTATCAAGTCTGAATGGGCCCAAAGCCCAAAAGATTTGGGACAGTTATTTGTACTTCTGGATATGGTTCATTGTTTATTGTCTCTATATTTTACTATAGGAATTAATACTGTATGACTTTAGTATCATCTTTTGCTCTACTAATAAAGACTAAGAGAGGATAACATTAAGAAAATAGAACTTGGATCAATCATCAAGTCAATACAGAATCATCAGTCTTTTATTCTAATGAACTGGCTTTAAGGTGGCCCTCCTGCCAGCACTTTATCTGAGTTAGCTCACAACACTAGGAAGAGACTGAAGTAACATTAGGTCAACACGGCAGAAGGCCCAGCCTTTTCTGGGTGGATTTTGTAGAAGCTCACTTGGCAACTTCCTCACTTAATGTGTTTGTTCTAGACAGGCCAAACAGCTTAATCTCTTTTCAGCTGCCTGCCTGGGCCACTATCCAGGGCTAGCTAGCCAGTGGTTGGCTACTAGTTCATGAGATGATTGTTACACTAATCAGAGATACTCTAATACAATAGGCTCAGGGCCTTTTATATTAAAGTGTTTGGTCTGGCAGCCCAGTCCATATTGGACTCTGCTAGACATAATGCAGATGACAGTTCTTATGACAGCCTAGTGTTCTAGGATACAATTAAAGTTTAGAATAGTAATTATTATGAAGTGCATATTGAGGTGCTTGATGAAGGGAACTCATTAATGAGCAGCAATTGTATATTGTGTTCATTGATTGCAATGCATGAATTTTTTGATGCCAGGATATCATTTGGTCATCAATTCATTTATCCTGCAAACTGCAGCCCGTATCATTCTATTGAAGCCATTCCTAAGAGTGATTGATAGCCAGCCTGCAATATTTAGTTGAATTGGTTAATTAGTCAATATCCCAAAATCCTGACAGTCTCAAATAGGGGATTCAACTTTTCATTTTTTATAAAATACATATGAAATTTATTACTAAATTAGACTTAATTTATATGGCACCAATTAATCATGCAACTCAGAATAGACAAAATGTAAAGCAAGTGGGGTAGTTGATTAATGTATAGGCCACTAAATCCAGTACAGTAGTTTTAAAAGCTATGGCAACAATCAAAAATACCTCAGATTTAAACAAAATGATTTCAGATTTAAGCAAATTTCAACTATCAGGTTAAAATATACACTCTGTTAACAGGAATTTTTGGTGTTAATGGGCAAAATGGGTCAACACAGCAACAAATTGCTTACGCATCAAGCAAGATTATTCAAAATACAATCTGAAATACATGGATTCACAAAAAAAATGGTGTGAGTTGACTTTTGGTATACATATGTTTACTATGTGAATTGGTGACAAAATACACCCAAGCGCGGTGAGTCAAAACTCAAACCAAAAATAAAACACAATAGCAACTCACTATATAAACAAAATCACTCAAATTTTGTGTGCAATAAAATTTAATCAAGAATGATACCAAGGTATCCAAAATAAAGCACACAATCTTAAACATAATTTTTAAAAAAATTGTGTTGGGTGCTTAATTTGGCGTAAAATTTGGGGAAATGGGTGGAAATTATTTTGGGTATTCTAAAATGGGTGTGATAAAACCAAAAACAACTAATTAAGAAAAGAAAAATCTATAATTGGGATATTGGGGGGAAACTCTAATTAAATAATCATATTCAGATAAAAAGCAAAAATTAAAAACCAGTGTATAACTTAATTGAAATTTATTTAGTATTTTATTAAATTTTAAATGGAAGGAACATAACAACATAGTAACAATGCACCTATTGTGCGCTGCAGTTGTGGTTGCCCCGCATGTCAGAGAACAGAGTTAGTGAAACCCAAGTACCTACTCAGGAAGGAGATGTGAGAGAAGAGTTCAATAGTGACGCTGCACTGACACAGCCAGTTCAAGGAGCACAAGCTTCTAGGGTGCAGAGCATCAACCCTTGGATCCCCAAGCTGACCCAGAAGCCCACCAAGGTGACCACAACAAAAACAGTTAGAAACAAAGAGATCAAACTTACCTCATAAGTGTTTGACCCCATCTACTGCTAGGAAGATGTCTTGTCAGCCATTCTGGAGAAATTTAAGCCTGTACTTGACACTAGCTATGAGCTTTACACAGTGATGGCAACCAAAAAGACAACAACAAGCCCAACTTCTTTAGAACTACAGAAGGACAGCTGATTCTAAAGAAGTTTGCAGACTTCTATAACAAGTTACCATGCCTTGCAAGCATGTCATCAATCAGAATTCTGGCTTGTCTGAATCCTCAAAGCCCGCCCAGAAGTGCATTCCTGACATCAAGTGCATCATCCTGCTCAGGTTTATATAGGAATCTGGTGACTACAAGGCAGCTGCGGCTCTTGTTGGGGTGGATTCAAAATATGCCTCCAAGACCTTCAACAAATTCATCAATACTAGCCATGTCCTTGCCATGGATAAATCCTTTCATGTGTCCATCATGCTCACCAAGGAGCTCAAATGGGCAATCTGCCAGTGGATAACCCAAGACTGACATCTTGAACTGACAAATATACAGTCAATGGTTAAATCTAATTTGGGGTTAAGACCTTAATTTCCTTTTATTATCATTTGGTAAACAGTCTGCAGTATTCTTGGAAAAAACTTAGGGTATCCCCCTACAATAGCAAACAGCCTTTATAACATTGATGACCATAAAAAATACACAGAGGTGTACACTGCCCTCAAAGCCAAGGGGACAGTCAAATTTTACTATATTAACAAATCAGCATTTGCCTTGTCAATGCACAATGGGTATGGGTATGTCCCAAAAGGCTCCAATGATGGGATGGCTTGGCGTGCTGCAGTCCGCGCCACAGCCTACTTGATGGTGGCTCTCCTTGGTCCAAAAGGGATTGAGCTGTATCAAATGATATTGGGCTCTCACAATAGCAGGACCTTTCTATCATTCCTCTGATTGGTCCAAGAGCACATGAGGCGCACAAGCCTGGCCTTCACCGATGTAATAGTACTGGACAATGTTGGTCTCCACAAGGTGGTAGATATTATTGCTGAATTTCCATCAATTAACTTCAGCATTGCAGTGGGCCCCCAGCAATTAGCTATTAGGTAAAATATATAGCCTGGGTGCTGATTTCTAAAAATAGTTAGTCTACTACTTCTTTAACTTAATGCTATACCTGTTGTAGTATAGTGGCATCCTGGGTAAGGACAGAATAATATGAAGATAATAAGACAAAAACTGGTTCTTTATTTGATATCTTAGAAGGTTATATAGTGGGGGGCGGGGGAATTATTGCCAAAGGAAAGAGGCTCCAAAAGAAAAACTTGTCATATGGAGGCAGTGGAAAAATGGCATTGGAAAGTGCCTGGGCAATAAAACAACTGGTTTCATGCGCCTTGCCAAATGGAGAAAGGTGGCTCTTAACTGCTTTAATTCTATTATTAGTCACAGAAGTAAAGACCAAGCTCTATGTGCAATAAACTTTTGATTTAATAGCGCTTTTTAGGTGCAATTAAACAGTTTTACAAGCATAGAATAGCAAACACAGCAAAACAAGTGGGAAATCAGGCAATTGTTCTATTGCTCTTAACATAAACAGACTATGTTTTGGCTGATCCATTCAATAATGCAACAGCCATGGCAAATCTGCCTTTTCTTTCTACCTGCTTATTTGCCCTTCCTAAATACCATTGAGGAAGTTTTTGTGTGGCTCAAGCAAGTTGTCAAGCAAGGGACCCCAAATGAGACTGAGGACCTCTTTGATTTTGCTTCAGGCTGGGATCTACACCCTCCCAGCTGAGACTGTGGCCAAATTCTATGACCACACTGATTTGTTCATCCCCATGTGCCTTGCAAACAGCCTATCAATTAAAGGCTTAGTGTGCCTGACTATTTTATACTCTCTAATTTATTATTTAAGATCTATTAAGTATCTTTTATATTTAGAAACTTCCAAGGCAACAATCACATTTGGCTGGACCATCAATGAAGGCTTGTAATTTATTTATTTAAGTTAAAATTTTATATTATGGTATCTGGGGCTATCCCAAACACTTTATTCTGGATTACACATATAAATTTAGATCACTCTTGTCAAATAGATATAAAAATGAAACTAAAAAAAGTTAAAAGTAAAGTATACACAGTAGAAGTAAATTTTATTAAAGTAAAAAATTTATGCTTATATGGTGACATTTGAATATCTTTTTTTGCAGAACTTGTTTACTAAAAAGAATTAGAATAATTAGGCATTTAAAAAGTAAAATTAAAATTGTAGCTTAGTTTGAAGAAATATTTTTTATTGAGTGCGCCTGTAGTGGGTTCTTCAATATGTACCCACTTGGCAATAGAGGTGGCGCACAACCTCTGCTGCCACATTGTAGATGGTGGATACACCCTGATTAAAATACTCTTGCCTGCTGGTGAAAGGCATTATATTCAAGTGGGAGTTCAGGAGCATCTTTTCAGGCAGGGCTGCAAACCTGTAAACACCAGCCAGCACCAGGATGTCTTGGATAATGTGGTCTACCAAGTTTTATCCAGAGGGATCTTCTTCCCATCCAGGGAGAGCCTGGCCTTGTCAATCCCAAGAAGAACCCTGTTGAGGTCCTCAACGGACGCACTCATCCCAAAGTAAAAGAGATACCCAAGGTAAAACACCAGATGAAACCTTTGTCCAGCAAAGTCTTCTGTAAACTCACAGAGTTTATTATACACGTCACTAATTTTCTTCTTGTGATTGGTCTTGGAAAATGTAAACTCTGTAGCCAGAGAGAGCCCTGTCTTTGTTGACACTCCAGGCCAGCTCAAAGTCCGCCAGGAGGATTTTGGTCTTCTTTGCAGCTGTTGCGTCTGTAACAGCCAATATACCCACCACACACCCAAAGTTCTCTAGCAGGTAAGGCAGGGTGTGCTTCAGGGGGAAGAAGAAGCAAGCAGCCACATGGTCCTGGCCCATCTCCAGTATGTTCTTGAATGAGAGTGTTGCCAGGATGTCCCAAACAAGCTCAAAGGAGCTTACACAGTAAACTCCACTGAGGAATACCAGGTCCAGGCAGACCAGCTGTGTGACAGAAATCACAGGATAATAAGAAGCTTTCTCCATGTGATGGGGAATCATCAACCAAATCCACATAGAGTTAATGATTAACCACCAACACAGCAACAGATACCGTTTTGTGAAATTCCAAATGAAATACTAGGGTTAAGTAAAATAATTAACCCCAAACAGAAAAGCCCTAGATAAATAGCCTGTGATATAATCATAGTATCTTCAGCATAAAATTCAGGACAAGGAGATAGCACATGAGTTTCAGCTTTAACAGAAGTAGGAACAGCTCCAAGATTGTGTAAAGACCCAACAATTAGGGAGTACTTTAGCAAAATAAGGTACCAAGTTGGCAACTTGGAAACCTGTGAGTGCCGTCACAATTGGATAGACTGTCATGTTCAATTGAATGACCTTTTTATGTATGTTTAACGTCCAAAATTACTGGAAAAACACGTGAGTACGTAGTATATACAGGTGTATATGTCTACGGACTGGGTGGAGTGGGGCAATACCAGTGTGGGCCAGGAGTACTGCCTGGAGGAGTTAAGCTGCACTGGCTCTTTGTAGTAGTACTTGCCAGATGGATTGTTGAATGGCCCATGCTGTTGAGTGGTGTGACAGATCCAGGAAATTCATGCTTGCTTCTTCATTATCCTGGTCTGACTCTTTTACGGTTTGACAGGGAATCATTTATGTAAGCTTCAATGAGCTTGGATTCCAGGCAAGCAATCTTGGCGTTAAACTTGTCGCCATCTGGTGATCGCTTCCACGTTTTTTGCTTCTCATAGTCTTAGATGCAGACCATCTCTTTCATTCCATGGTAGTCTTATTTCAGTTATAAGCCAAAAATACAAAGCATAAAAAGATTGAGGGAAAAGCAACCATTTTCATACATAATTATTGTTTCTTATTAATTATTATCATGTTTTCATTATATACCAATCAGGGTACATTTGGCTGAAAGCCCCTCTGGTTCCAGAATCACACCTGGATTCTTATCACATAGTTTATGACATAATGGCGTCATCCAATCCAGATTTTTACCAAAAAGATCTTCACACTCTTAACCTATAAGAATGTGCTCTAATACCATCCAAAATCACCTGATTCTTTCCGTGGAAATATATTGCTTTGGCTTGAAGCATTCCAGACTTCCGGCGCCAAACCCCTGTGGAATATACATATTCCTGATCCAAGCTATCCTTTTTACAACCAGGAACCATCTGATCAATCCTGAATGCATAGAAACCATTGTCTACATTTAGTTATTTTTGCATTTAATGGTTTTTTGCGTTAAAAACACATTAAAACACTTTGAAACTCAAACCAGGTGCCACCTCAGCGCCCAGGAACTTTCCCAGGAAGCGCACAGCGCCTGAAACATTCACTGGGCGGCGCCTCAGCGCTTTACAAATCAATTAGGCAGTGCAGCAGCGCTTCTAACCTAATTAATTTGCCAAAACGTTGCTTTTAAACCACAATTTGGGGGTTTACTTCTGGCTAACCTTAACCAAACTCTTGACAAAGTCAAGGAAATTAAACAATATAATTAAATTCTCATTAATTATATTCCCAGCATATATTAATTAATCCGTTTGAAGACAACAAGTCTTTACTTGACACAGTCAAGTCCATTTTGGCCCTATGATTAATTCCTCATCAATCATATTCCAGGGTATCAATTAAATAACCTTCCCAGTTAATAAATTACATTTGAGACACCTAGCCTCATAATCTGAATTGTTCAGATTATTCATTAGGGCCCTCAATTAGTACAGCTTAATTGATTCCTGGGTATCATTGCTACACTGTAAAATCTCTTCAAGGCCAATCCTATTGTTTTGAATTTCAACCTATGAAATTCATCACAATTCAAACTCTATGTGAAGCCACAGCCCAATGTGACTATAGTACGGTCACAAGTGAATTGGTGGCCCCCAATCCCTAGGCATCCTGTGAGGACAGCTGAGAAGATTAGGTGATTCATCTCCTGATCCTGGGAAAGGGCAGACAAAGCTTAGTGTCTTGTTTAACTTCTTGTAGTTAAAGTCTTTAAATTGATTTATGTGATACTATTGAGGGGTAATTTCACTCAATGATAGCTCAAACTACCATCAAGTGATTGAGATTTATTATAAACTATCATCCTTAGTGGGGCATGAATAGTACAAAGCATTGGATAGGGAACCTCAAACACTTGGTGTTGTTTGGAATTCCCATTTGGGATTGGGGTGGGAGTGGTTTAGCAGGCAATGAATTGTTATCCTTGGCATTGCATGGATTTGGAGCATCTTCAGGCACTTTTATGCATTCAAATTCAACTTCTGCAGCTGATGCATTAATTGTAGTGCTGGGCTGCTTGTCAATCCCCTCCAAATTTGGTAGATTCCAAAATTGGGCAGCAGTTCCCCCATTTTTGGACTTGGGGAAATTTCCTTTTTGGATTCCCAATTGGGCAATTTCCCCATCCAGCCAGGGGTGGACAGCCCTGCTGTGGGGGTGCGCCATCCCCTGCTGGCTGGCAGGTGGTGGGCGCGCGCAGGCAAGCCGCCAGGCTTGGTGTGCGGCCGGCAAACACCTGGTGGTTGGCTGTGCGGCCCACGGTTGGTCTATAAAAGGTCAACTTCAAAGAACTTGTTTTTTAAATTCTTTTTCAACACCTTATTGTTTTGTGGCAGTTTCCCTAATAAGGGAGAACTGCTGCAACTTTTTGTTTTGGTTTCCAAGCTGAATTTTGCCCAAATTCCTGTCTTGTAAAAGGGTGTTATCAGGAATATTCCTGACAGATTGACAGGTATTGAGTTAACATTTGGCTGCGCCAACAACAAAGTACTGATGGCTGTGCCCCATCTTCCCATAATAATCCGGCTAAGGATTAAATTGTAGGGGATGTAGCATAACAATCCAACTACAGGATGCATTTTCAAAAGTAAAGTTATAACAGGGAATATGTGAATTTTATTTAGTAAATTTTGGGAGGACTTAACTCTTAAGAGCTGAAACAGTGAAAATTATTCAATATATATCAAAAATCAACTAAACAGTACACCTGGATCCTGGGCTCCTATTCCTTCCACATTGTCAAGTGAGTATCTAGTCCAGGTTGAAAAAATCCTTGAAACACCAACTTCTGATGACCATGATGATTAACAAGTTCATATCTGATGACCCTCAAATTATGTCAATTTATCAACATCAATTTTCAAGGAGGCACCAGTTTCAGTTGGCAGACTGGAGCATCTGTGACCCACTTTTGATTGACTGTTTGATTTAAATCCAGAAATTTGGTCAATTTTGGTAAAGGGTTTCTGGCTTTATGAGCTTTTCTACTTGGCCAAATAATTTCTGGCATCATGGAACCTACTGTGAAAATCTGGGCATCCTTTTAGGCAGTAACTGCTCACTCAAATGCCCCCTTGACATACATACACTCAGCTAATGCCTCCTTTAACATCAGAAAAGACCTGTGGATGCAGTCCTCCAGCTCCTGCAAGACAGGGGGGACAGAAGCAGCTGCCTTGCCACATTATTAGCGTAGTTGGCTTAGAACATGGCAGAGACAAAGGGGACCAGGATTTTGCAGATTTTGCTGTCTATGTTTTCTAAAATAAGGTAAGTATTTGAAATTTTATTAATTTTTTATTAGGTTACCTTCCTGTGCTTCCTCCTTGCCGGCGGCTTCAGCAGGATTAGCTATTCTTGGCATAAGCAATTGGGCTGGCAATTATGTATCCTCTTTTCTTGCGCGCTTTGCAGGTTTGAGGTGGGAATACATGTCAGGGTCATCAACCCAGACAGACAGCAGGGAGAGGGCAAATAACTTTATCTGGAGGCCCTCTACAACAGTCTTCTGGACATTAATAAGACACTCAATTGTTTTTTCATGGATGTCTGGCATCTTGGCCATAAGTGCCTTGGTAGAAAAATTGTCAATTTTGTCCCCAGTGAGGATGGCAGCCTTGACTTTTTCCTTAACCTTGCAGTCAATTACTTTGATCTCTGCAATTGCAGATTCAAAGTCTTTGCGCAGTTTCTCCAATTCTCTCATTGATTTTTTTACTAAATTTTCCATATTTTTTTACAGCTTTCATCCCAATAAAATCTGTATTGTTCTGATACCATTGCCTCTTTGTTTATTCCTTTTTGTTTTCCTATTTACTACATTATCCCATTTTTTTACTCAAGTGTATATATTTTACACTCAACTCAATATGTGTTGTTTGCTTTGTATTGGCATTCTTTCCTTATTTACCATATTATTTTTGCCACTTTACACAGCCCCTTGTGAAAATATTAACAACAATTTGATGATCAGCTAAATTTGAATTAGAAAATTATAGGCTAATTGTGTTTTGATAAATTTGTTACTGATCCAAATTCAAAACCTTAATGATAAACTTTAAGCCAATCAGGAACCAAGTGATAAAGTGATTGTTGTGACATAAAGAGCTACCCAATAACTCTTTGATACATGTACACTGATTAATATGATTGGCTGGTTATTTTGCCATTGTGCGGCATTGCTGCTGTGGCAAGTTGTTGATGGACTAGTGCTAACCCAGCAGTTGATTGAGCACTAGTCCATCAACAACTTGCCACAGCGGTAATGGCATACAATGGCGGAAACATCCAGCTAATCATATTAATTAGTGCACATACACCAAAGAATTATTGAATGACCCTTTATGTCACAACAATCACTTTATCACTTGGTTCCTGATTGGCTTAAAGTTTATCATTAAGGTTTTGAATTTGGATCAGTAACAACTTTATCTAAACACAATTAATATATAATTTTCTAATTCAAATTTAGCTTATCACAAAATTATTGTTAATATTTTCACAGGGTGCTGTGCTTAAGTGCTAAAAATAACTGTGTTCTGGATCTAGATACAAGGCATAATAAATATATATTTTATAGAAATAAGCTGAATATAAAGAATAAAACCAACTATAAACAAAGATAAAATAAACAATTGAAATTTAGTAAAAGATAACTATAAATAGAAAATGTTTGGTGACAGGAGGTTTATTGGGGGTGGGGAAGAGAAATGCCTAGTAGGCAGAATAGTGTGGGAAGGAAGACGTAGAGGCAGTGCTGGCCTGTGGGGTCTGGGATTGGGTGGGTGGTGCTGGAAGATGAGGGGTAGTGGTGGGGAGGGGTAGGGGTAGGAGGATTTTGCGTGATGGCCGCCATATACGCTGGTGGTATTACTTGTCTGTCATTAGTTGGATTGATTGGTAGGTAATAGTGGCATGGGGTGGGAGGCACTTGTACTTCTGTGATTGGTTGCCCATATTCACATGGAAGACAATTTGGGCAAACAAGTCTGCCACCATCCGGCAACCAACAAGAGACTTGTGATTGAGGACCCCAAGATAAAGATCATTTAAAGCCTGAGGGTGGCGCTCTGGAGTGTATCTCTAATTTTAAATAACACAACATCACCCAGATGGATGTCTGCATGGCAGGCAGGGTACACAAAGGCCTGGTGCCCATGTCCTTGGATGGCCTCAAGGGCGGTGGAGCTATCCTCCATCTGATGGCTCAAGAAAACCCAGTGAAAAGAATTTGAGCTATCACAGGAGTCAAGCAATTCACCAAGAATTTGGCTGTACTTGTAGCCATTGGTGAAATCTGGGTTTGTCCAATAGTAGGCAAAACCCTTGGCTGAAACAGCCAGAAATGCACCAATAAACGTCCCCTTCTTGACCTTCTTCCTTCTATTCTTGGCAGTGGCTTTTCCTTGCTCACCAAAATCATCAAAAGCTATTGATATCTTGTAGTAGGGGATGAATATGATGTCATCTGATAGGCTTGTCAAGCATCAGACCAGGGTTTATTCAATGGCCTGATCATACAGGGAATCCTTGGTACCATAACATTAGTTGCTGGCAACATTTGTAAGAACCCGTACAGAAGCCACGCTTCCATGCATCCAGAGCTGCACCATGCACTCAGAAACCCATATGTTATGGTGTGCAAGTTGTTTGCTGACCTGAGTCAAGATAAGCTTGGGTCCCCTGCAATAGATTAAGCATGATTGAGTATGCCTTGTTGATTTGGGACTCAGGGGCCTTCTTGGGCTTCTTGGCTGTCTGAATCAGATTCCCCTTGTTGAAAATTGGCGTTTGCCAGCAGATTCAACAGAAGTATTGGAAGGCAGGGGCACACACTCACTGCATGCCTTTGAATGTGAGGATTCAAGAGACATTAGACCAATTGATAATGAGTACTTTTATTTAATCCTATCCAATTAGGTAAAAACTCTGCCCCTTGGCATTTACTTCTAACACCTTATATAGGGGTATTCTCATATTACTAATCACCAGTCACTGGCAATGTCTTCTAGGACATTCCAGTGCACTGTAGAGTCTGGGTTGGGTTGGCAGAAAAAGGGGCAACCTTCCATTTTAGGGCACAATCCCAAAATGCCTAGCGCAAGGACACCCTCTACTAGCGCATTAATCAGTGATCCTTTTTAAGATATACAATCACTTCTATATCCAGTTCTAACTAAGAGTCAAATTGACCCTGGTGCCTCAGTGTTATTCCCTCTCAAAGTTGGTGTCTTGGCGCTTGATGTTAATTATTGCAACGCTCTGGCGCTTGCAAATAACTAAGTTGGCGCCTTGGCGCTTGATGTAAACTAAAGCGGCGCCTTGGCACCAAGAATAACTAATGCTGGTGTTGTGGCGCTTGGTATTTGGGGTGGCGGCAACATGGCATGATTAATCCTTGGCAACAACGTCATGGATCACTAATCATGCATTTAATTATGTGATAAATGACACTAATTTCCAAAAGGGTAATTGATTGGCCATGGTCAATTGTCAATGGTTGCCTAATGAATTAAGTTTTCCACAATCCCTGGTCAACAATTCTTCACACCCCTTATCCATTAAGTAATTGAATTCCCACATTTTTGTGGCTTGGGTGAATTTCAATTGGGTTACAATCTGATCCCTTGACAGACCCTGAAGGTTAAGTGCCACAATTTCCTGAAGAATCTGAGCAGTAATGATTCTGCATTTGGGGCGCTGGGCTGGGGGAGCTGAAGCCTTATTGGCTATAGGGGGCAGGTTGGCTTATGGCAGGAGGTTGCTCCAAATCAAAGGTTGCCATCCTGATTGGTTGGTTGACAGGCAGTTTGAACAGGGGTAGGTACAGGAGCGGGGGCAGAGCTAGACACAAAGTGACTATTGAACAAGTCAAGCCATATGGGTTGGGGGTCAGGTACAGGTCAGCTTCCTTGATACCTGCCTCAAAGGCTTGGGTGTAAACAGATGCCTCCACGCCCTGAGCCTTGCCTCCATTGAAGCTGGTTTGGCTGCTGCAGGCTTGGCTGCTGGAGCTGTTGAAAATGTTGTTGCTAGTAAAAACCATCTTGAAACAAAACCTAGGATAAAATCACTAAAATTAGAAGTTTAAAATTTTATGATATATTTTTATTGTAATTGCCATCCATATTTAGAAGGTTCACAAAACTATTATAATCAAATAATGATCCATGAAAATGAATAAAATGCCTCTGTTCCTAAATCAGATAGCTGTTGGTTAGCTGTTGAACTGTTATTTTTCTATTTTAGGCGCTCATACTACACATCTAATTTGACTTCATTTTGTTTTGTGTTTGTGGAATCTTGCTTCTAGATTGCTCAAATTTTGTTTCATTTCAGTCCTTCTGTTGGTGCCTCAGTTGAATCCTGATTGGATTATAAGATACTCTGGAACACATCCATTCATCTCACTTGTTGTGTCAGTTCATTTTATTTGTGAATTAAACAACACCACTTGTTATTTGCAATAATTTTTATATTGGGCTAGTGAATTTTGTTTTTTTGACAGTTCATTCATTTATCAAAAATATTTAAATCTTTTGAATCCTGAATCTCGCGCAACTTGGATTTTGTTTACATCTGAAGTCATTTTGTTTAAATCTGAGGTATTTTCGGTTGTTGCCATAGCTTTTAAAACTACTGTACTGGGCTTTTCTCTTCTCTACTCTTACCTTTGAACTATAGCTAATTTACAAGTTATATGTCTATAAATTGATCAGCTCCTCTAGTATAGTCAAATACAACATAATAAATTTAAATATTATGTCTAGTATTTTAGTGAGAAGTCTTTCTTTTATCTATCAATTATAAGTGTATTGTTAAGTTTATACGTATCTACTTTCATATCGGCATATAATTTTAGTGTGAAATTGTATAAAAGAATTTGAAATAAAGCCATAATTTAGTATGAAAAGGATACATGCTTTAGTTATCTGTATGGCACCCAATTATGACTGTTCTGTATTGATTTGATCCATTTGTCTCAATAAGGATAAAGATTGCATTTAATTGAATTTTATGGATCCGATTTGAATTCTATTTCTAATGATATTTTATAGAGGTTGTTTTTGGGCTTGGAATAACTTTTTACAGGAAACTCTATTTACATTTTAAAGTGGCTTGCACATCAGCTGAAATTGTTTGAATTTAGTATTATTTACATCATTATTCTTTATTTATAATACTCCACCCAGCTAATTTAAGTTGGTAAATACAGTTTTATTATTTTTCACGTTAGATAATTATACATACCACTTCTTTATAGCTTGGTCAGCTTTTCGGTGCTTTTCCCTGAAAACTCACATCAAAAAATATTTAAATCGGGGTTGAGAGCGCTTAAATATATCCAAAACGTGACTGTGTTGTAAATCTTTTATTTATTTTTAAAGTTAAAAGAGCATAGTAACAAGTTGATATTAGATACTATCATAACTTAGAGAGAAATTATTATATAGTTGATAATGTAGCTATCGGGGGAGAGGCTCCTGGTATAGAGATACAGATAGTAAATTGGGTTACTGTTACATTTAGTAGTTGTATGTCATATGGCAGAATCTATTGTTCTCGGCTTAATAGTATGTTTTGACTAAGTTTTGAAAGAGTTGATCTGCCAGGGTCTGATGTAAGTATTTTACAAGTTGAAGATTTAAACGGTGCCCCTGTAGCTTTGATAGCTACTCATCCCAAAATATCCATATAACAAATGAGTGTTAAGAAGATTAGGTTTAAAAGGAAGGTATACACTTATTAAGAGCTTTAAAGTTTTATTTAAAAATATATGAGTGTTCAAAAAATATCAATTTTTGGGATTATTGATTTTCCTCTGCCTTGATTCGAACCAAGCAGTGATTGGGGCTAGAATTCTATGATAATGGATTTAAATAGGATATGCCTCAGAATATATAGTACTGTAAATCAAAATAAATTGTATTTAAAAATGTTTTTTAAATCAAATTAGATTATCAACTATGATGGAATAGAATATTAAGTCTCGGATGGATTGTTTAAAAAGAAGGTGGGGAGTGGGGATGAAGTATGGTTCTATTTGAGAAGTTTTTAGCATTTCTTTCTCCAATAGTTCATGTTCTTGAGCAGCTAATTGGTAAAGGAAATGGGGTTCCTGTTACAGATAATGACTGTTATTTAGTTGGTGGTAAGACAGCGGACTCCTTTCCAACCAGCACTTCAATGTGTTTAGCAGAGGATGTAGGATGGGCCAATTCGCCTACCCGCTTTACAACATTTCATCTGCAATCAGAATGGTATGGTAAAGAAACTGTTTTGAAGATGAAGCGTGAGATGGCGTCCCAAATTGATATGGAGTTTTTGTCTTTTGATCCTGAGTTTTACCACTTTGATGGAGGAACCCCAATTTCCAAAGCTCTGACTTGCCCATATCTAACCATATGTCTTATGATAGCTAGTTGGCGAGATGCTACATGGAATGTAGAACGGGTAATGCTTACTAAGCAAGGGAATCGAATACCACTGCGCATCGCCCAGTTAATCAACAATATCACTAAAGCAGGTACTTCTCACTATATGGTTATCCAGGGCCCTAAAGTAGGCAAAGTTTTATTCAATCAAATATCGCTGGGTCTAATTGGGGAGCGTCTATATGAGCCACATCTCTTTAATGTGGCTGCTTACTTAAAGAAATCCCATTTATTTCTCCCTTCAGGATTGCCAGATGCTGTGATCAGTTTTAGTAGATATTGATCTTTATAAACTACAAAATACCAAAAAGATTTCATTCCATGTTGCATGCTTAGTTAAAGAACTTATTCAGCTCCCTGATTAATAATATGTAGGTTAGTTGCTGTTTACTTAACTGACCTGTTGAAATTAATTTATGTTGCTATTATAATCCATAAAGCCAAACAAAATATCATATTTTGATTATCATTTATACTATTTTTTAGCAAGATTCTTGGCATTAATACTGTTTTATTTAGTTGCTTGGATATTCATTGTTGGAAGGTTAGTAAGATATTCCATCAATTAATGATCATATACTGTAAATTCAGCCAATTTATTTATAGCGTTTATTTTCATTGTATGCAATTTCCTAACTTAGCTATAAAAACTAGTGAATAAAATAAATAAGTAATTCAATTTCAATAGTTTTTCCTTTAAAATACTTTAATTATAGTTTATTTTCTTGGTAGTGAAATTTATTAAAATTTAATGAAATATCATACAGTGGTTTTCAAAGCTATGGCGCTAAGCAAAATCAACTCAGATACAAGCAAAAACTAAAAAAATATATACTGTAGTTTTAAAAACTATGGCAACAAGAAAAAACAATCCAGATTTAAACAAAATGAACTCAGATTTAAACAATTTTAAAATTAAATGAATTTATATTGATTTACAACAGATTTGGGTTCATTTCAATTTTGCTTAAATCTGAATTCATTTTGTCTAAATCTGAGTTCATTTTATTTGTTGCCATAGATTTTAAAACTACTATATTGATTAACAATATATTTGGGTTCAATTTGACTTTTTTTTGAGACTCATTGATTTTTTTTACAGATGAGTTGATTTTGCTTAGCGCCATAGCTTTGAAAACCACTGTACAGTAGAAAATTAATCCTGTGAAATGCAAATAAGAAAAACAAAATTAGCTGTGTATGTGTGCTATAGTCTACTATATAAAAAGAGTTATGTTTGGGCTTTTCTATTTCAATTAAAAACATGCATATACAGATAGTATCATAGTTGGAGCAACTGTAAAAAAATCAGTTGCAGGAGCATCAATTAAAAAACATATTTGGGCTGTTTTTTGGATGAATTTTTATGCTGTAAAATAAATTATTGGGCACCATAAATAAATCTTGTGATCAGGCACATCCCAATGTTTTTTATTTTCCTGTATTGATTTCAAATATCAATGGCAATTTTTTTATTTCCCTTCTGCCCATTTAGGTTTGAATATCTCTTAAAAGGTTTATCCTTTTTCTCCTCTTCCTAGTTGCCTCAGCAATTTTCATACCCCTATGCTGGTAGCAAATAAATCTGTCTGTCTATATAAAACTTTTTGGTCCCACAGATGCTATATAACTCTATCTCATCTCTAATAGACTACAAGTTTTTCTTACTATTGTCAACTATACACTTCTGGGAAGTATATGCAATGAGATAATGGGGAAAATTAATAAGATAAAAATACTTTAATGATATAAATATATGGGGGTATATAGTATCATGGATAGTCAAATAGTGCCTATGTACGCCATGGTGGACATGGGCTTGTCTGGATAATGTTCCATTTAGGATTCAAAGAGTTTGATCATGGTATAAGATGAACATCTGATAAGAGCGCCACCAATAATTCATCAATCAGGAAATTGCTTGGGGAATGGTTTTCCCAAGAGGGAGTAATTGTAGATTCTGCATCAAAAGGCTATTCATTGAGCAATTATTTGCTGTTACCCTTATGCTAGTTTCTTTAATATACTTCTTATAAGATACAATATTAGATAAAGGGGAAATAAAAGGAGAAAAATATCTTTAAAACATAGAAGATAAATATATAGATAACCAATAGTCCTCATGGTTTCCATGTGGGATTTGGATTTTGTGTGGCTTTTAATATTATCATTCCTTTGGAGTTTGTGAGGTTGATCCTGGCGTAATATTTAAATTACTGTAAGGCTTAGCTTTTGCTTGTCAATTGAGTTATTTCTTGGGGAAATTGTTTATCAAGAGGGATTAAGAAAATAGTTCAATGCACCATAATGCAATATGTTCCCAGCACCAAGTCAGGTTCTATGCTAATAAGTTTCAAAATTTCTGAATTGACACACTACAAAATACCTTCAAGTGTGTCCTAAAATGCATCATAAGGAGTTTTCCAAGTGATCACCATCTATCTAGTCCATACTTCTTTTAAAATATAACCCCCACAGGTGCATCTATAGGGGGATTTTTGGGAACATTCATATTCAGAATATGTAAATCTTACCTAATTTAAATTTGAATCCTAATATGGGTCAAGACATGCTTGATTTACCTTTCCCCTGCAAAGATTGAATATCTTCATAAGGCACCATCTCAATTTTATCCTGAAGCAAAAGAAAAAGCATCATCTTGCTATATTCCTCTTTGGCAGATGATTCTAAAGTCTACCTTAAGCTTTGTGGCTCCAACAGAAACTATATAGCTCTACTTTACCTTTGATAAACTTTAACTTCCTTGACCCAGATTTTATTTTTGTGTTTTTATTTACTCTGAGGCTGCCTCCTAGACCCATTTAAATGTGATCAGCGCTTTAAATAAATATCATGGTATTAAGGTAATTTATATTCATTTCTGAAGACCAAACAAAAGCATTTCTGTAGCCAAACTAATTATAATTCAGTATATGAAGGGAGAAACAATCTCTCAGAGAGGAAAGGAAATAGATTTAAGTTAATGGAATAGATTTATTGAGAAATAAATGTTACTTTGCTGTAAAGAGTATTCACAGGTCCACAAAGGGGCAGCACAATGACACAATCCAAATTGGGTTTGAGTCTCAAACAACTTATCAAGAGCGTTTTGCCAGAATCAGATTTTTTTATAGGGAAGTATTGTCCCAGATTTTAAAATTTGAGCCAGAAGGTGGGATATTGTTATATATATCATAAAGCAATTCAATTAGGCCCCCTACATATGGTAAGATAAATTTACAGGAAAGGTGTCAAACTTGGTTGCAAAAGCCTAATAACAGCTTTTTTCAAGGTCAGGATATCTCTGATGTATCATTTAGATACACATGAAGTGGCAGACAGTATTGAAGAGGCTAGTAGCTGAAAGAGAAGCCAGATAGAATACATTGCTTTCTGTACTCCTTTTCATATAAAAGAACCTTACATCCAATAGCATATACTTATATATTTCCTGTTATTATACGGTATGCACCCAGAATTGCCATCATATATACTCATGATTAAGAGAGCAAGGGTTATGTTTCCCTCACATGTACCAAGAACAACCAGAATTCAGCCACATACAACTCCATACAGAGACTTTTTTTAACTTGCAAAAAAATAAAATATAAGGCCAGAGATATGATAATAAAATATTTGGCTTCCCCTAATTTTCTGTAGAGGACTGGATAGTCCACAGTGCCCAGATTAATTTGTTAACCCATAAGCTTAAAACTATCAGATTAGTTCTTTTGAGGCCGTCAACAGATCTTCAATAGATGTGATTAATGTGGCATCAAAAATGGCTAACTTATCAATTGATAAGCAATAAATTCTCAAGGAACCCCAGAAGAAAGGAATAAAAAAGGTTGCTGTGTAAAGGCTCTATTGAAGCTTGCTTAAAAACCAGAATATTACATCATGTCAAAAAGATAAAGATGGATAGTTTAGTAAGAATAAACACAAAAAAATTAAACTCCCCAATATGAACTCTCTATATTTTGAGTACTTTCATGTTCAAAGATTTGGGACCCAATTTAAAGAGGAGTATGACTAAAAATTAAACAAGGGTGGAGATTCTTTTAGGGTGTTGGATGCTAATTATTAGATAGTTCTTGGCTGGTAAGTTATACTGTAATTCCCAGAACTGTCAACCATGGGCAAGAAGGACCAAAATCTGATACCATGCTTCCTGGAGATTTCTGAATTAAGCTATACAGTCATAAAAGAGCAATAAGTTTGGCTTATGATGAAATCCTTACCTAAATCTTTTTTATAAAATTCATGCCTGAAAATAAATATGTCCATAATAGTATCATACATTTAAGAATATATCAAAGAAAGTAGATCTGGTAGATGATATGATAGAACCCAACATTACTCAAATAATTTGTATACTTAGCAAGTTTAACCTGGTAGGCATCTCTTGAGCAGGTACCATATAAAGTGAAAAACAGCCAATTTCATAGGAAGAAATAAAAAGGGTTATTACTTCTTACCACCTGAAAAAATGCCTTAAAGATGGTAAATTTTTCCAGTAGGTGTATTTGATCCCAAAAATTCCAATTCTACTGACTATTATGTTGCCCTCAAGACTCTTATCTTCTTTGAACTCTACTTCTAATAATGGTGAGCTTTGAATCCCAATCAACTACCTTTAACTTAGATCTTGTCTACATATCTCCATTTTGTCAACACCTACACACTTTTATCCTCTCTTAATATGAATCCTTTCATTTCCCTATCTGCAGAATTCTTTATTAGTTGCAAGATTTTGTTAAACTATACAATAAATTCAACAAGTCACACACAAACACCTCTTTTACAGGTACTGGGGTTCTTTCTTTAGAAAGATAGTGAGCATAAAATTCCTTGAATACATCATTTATTTCCACCAAGTAATCACCTGGAAATTTTTTTGCTAGTTCCATATCTTCTCAAGAGCTCTCCACAGAACCCTCAAGAATTTTCTTATGTGTCATAACAGTATTGCCACAATAAATAAAAAACTTGTCTTTTTTTAAAACTAAAGGAAGAAGACATAAGAAAACTAAAAAGAGGATTGAGGGGGAAGCAACAACTCTCAACAGATTTTTATTCTTTATTTCAGTTTCCATTATTTTACCATACAAAGCATATCTGGCTAGAAAACTCTTCTGTTTTGATATCTTAATGGATCTCTAAATAGCTATCATTGACAAATTTATCAATAAAAACCTGGTTCTACTTCAAAGTAAGTACTTATTATTGATCCTGCATGAATATAATTGACCTATGTCATGAAATACCTTGATTCATTACCTGGGTATTATTATTGTAGCTTGAAGTATTACCCACTTCCTCCGCTATAATACCCTATAAATAATTCATGGTCCAAGCTTCTCCAAGCTCCTACTTGGAACCAGTTGATCAAGCCTAGAGATGATTCTACCTCTATTTTAAAATTTCTGAATTATCAAATAATTATGATGGATAATCTTTTCACCATGTTTTGGGTCTGATAACCTTAATCTTGTACCATATTGTTGAGAAGCTGGATGTACTGGTATTCTGGCCGTTGTCAACACACTTAACATCCAGCCATTGCCTGATTTGGTGCCAATCCAATATTCAGTTTAACTCTGGAAATGGTAATAAACCAATATCACATGACTTTTCCAGGTATCCAGCAACTCAAATCCAACTTACACATGACCTTCCCCATATTTGATCCAACTTAAGTCTCTGCCAGAGCGCAAGCAATAGAATTATAAAGTATTATTCAATAAAATATACTTCTCTTATGCTTAATTCCATATTTAAAGCTTCCCCAAAAGTTGCTTCTCATCACTGGTAGCAGCTACAGTTTTTTGACCATGCCCATAAAAAAAAGAATGACTGAACAGAAACTGCCCATCTTTTCCCACATACTGAACCAGGCTACATCTCAGGATACCTGGAGAATGTACTTCTGCGCCCACAATATTGAAAAAGATATACCTAGTATATGCACCATATTCAAAGGACTGGTCATGCCCAAAGCATGCACAAGATAATTCAATAAAGTTGCTCTCTGCAACTACAAACAAACATGCAACCGCCTATCATAGGAAAAAAGACCAACACCAATTACATTACTATTGACAAGTTCTTTGGTAAAAATAATGAAAGCATCATTAACTGGCTGGACCACTCAGCTGCCATACTCTGCGCCAGCCGCATCTCCCACAAAAAATGGGTACAGGAAGCCAGCAAGCACCTGTACAAGCCCACAGCTAACTGGTTTGCCACTTGGGTTGGCTCAAGAACTGACAACCAGCTTGACAACTGGGAAGAGTTCAAAGCTGACATTATCCACAACTTCTGTGTCACTGAATCCCTTCAAGACATTTCAATACAGCTCAGCAATCTTCCTCAGAAGACCACTGTCAAAGCTTACGCCAATGAATTTGAAGAGATATGTTTTAAGATACAGAACCCAGTGCAAGCTGACAACGTGCACACAAGAGCCTCATTTTACAACAGAATAAAACCCTTGGTTGCTGCCCTTATCTGCCCAGAGGCCAACACCTCCATACCCGGGCTCATTGCAGAAGCCAAACCTGCAGAAAACTGTGCAAATATGGAATATGCTGCACACAACATCAATTACTCCTCCAACGGCAATGAAAGAGATAATTCCAATTGCAACAAACGTCAAAAAACCAACTACAACAATGGCAACTCCAATCAAAACAATGGCAATTGCAGCCAGAGCGCAAACTGCTCCCACCCCAAGAAGGAAGATACTGCCAAAGTAAACATTGCTGAAACAGCAACCCACTATGAATCTGACCCCACATTCTATGACCTTGAAGGTCTCAAAACAGAGGAACAGGGAAAAGAGGAGGGGAACAGGCCTAAGTGCTCCTGTCTCCCCCCAAACTGACAAAGTGTACCAAGGCACAAACTTTGCTTCTTGTGTCCCATGTGTCCCACAATCTTCTTTCTTTATTAATTTAAAAATTAAAGACTGCTTACAGCTTCTTGTCTACCCATGCACTTACAAATCACACACAAACAAAATTTTATTTGACTCTAGTGCATAACACACCACGGTAAGAAACCATTTGTAACCAAGTACAAAATACCAGCTGTCAAATCCAACTTCAAGTATGCCAGATTGGCAGACAAATCAAAGGTTCTACTTGAAGGCAAAGCAACTCCCTTCATAATTGTCCTTCAAGGCATACAAACTTTTATCAAAGGACTCTTCATGAACAACATAACTACAACATTTTAGCAGGCATGGACTGATTCACCCAGGTGAACCCCAGCATATGTTGGAAAACAAAGACCATGATCATCAAATGCAATGTTGTCAATTTTAACATCCTCAAAGAACCTAACAATCTCATTCTGAGAGACACAGTCTTTGTCCAAGACATAAACCAGGACAACTTGGAACGTCTAATCAAAGACAGTACACTCCACATAATGAGGTACACCAAATTCAATAACATGCAAACAGCCAAAATTCAACCCCCAGAGCTTACAGCACTTATAAATTAATACGCTCATGTATTCAAGGAAGAGATAACAGACCTACCCCCAAACGGGAGGTCAAACATGCCATTGACCTATGCAAGGCCATGTCTAAACCTGCACCCCTTTACAGACTCTCCCCCATGGAGACACAAACCCTCAAAAGTTATATTGAGGAAAACCTAGCCAAATGTTTCATTTGACCATCAGAATCCCCATGGGGGGCAGCAGTGTTCTTTGTAAAGAAAAGGGAAGGCACTCTACGTCTAGTAACTGACTATAGAGCTCTCAATGAAAGCACAGTAAAGAATAAATCTCCCCTTCCGCTTATAGATGATCTGTTTACAAGACTCTCTGGAGCCAAATTATTCTCTAAAATTGACCTCACCTCAGGCTACAACCAAGTAGAAGTAAAAGAAAAGGACTTACCAAAAACTGTGTTCTGTACATTAGCTTTAAACCCTATATCAACAAGAAGAAAAACATCAGATTTGAAAAAATTCAACTCAGATGTAACCAAAAATAGCTAATATGGAAAAGAAATTAGAACTCAGTGAATTTATATTAATTTAAAATAGATTTGGGCTCTATCAATTTTGTTTTCAGATTATTTGATTTTATTTACATCTGAGTTGTATTCATTCAATTCTGAAGTTTTTTTGCTTGTTGCCATAGGTTTTAAAACTACTGTATTCCATTTTGGATCCTTTGAGTGTAGGGTAATTTTCTTTGGGATGACCAACGCTCCCACAACATTTGTCACCATGATTAACCAAGCGCTAAATGGCCTCTCAAATACCTTATGCTATCTTGACAATACCATCATATTCTTAAAAACTAAAGAGTAACACCTCACACATGTCTGCAAGACCCTCAATTGACTTGCAAAGCATAAACTTTACGCCAAACTCAGTAAGTGCCAATTTAAGAAAAATGATCTCTTTTTTTGGGCCACATTGTCTCTGATGGTGGCATCAAAGCAGATCCATATAAAATTAAAGCCATAAATAACAAGCAATGCCCACTTCCATCATACAAGTTAGATGCTTTCTTGGAATGGTAGATTACCTAAGGAAATACATCAAAGACTGCAGAAAACTAATCACACCTATCATTGACCTAACCAAGATTAATGCCAAAAAAATCATCTGGACACCATAATGTGAAAAGAATTTCCAGCTACTAAAGCAAGCTCTTATTGAAGCGCCAATCTTGCAATAACCAAATAACAACAGGTGCTATGAGATCAATTCACATGCCAGCAACATCACCATTGATGCAGTACTATGCATCTGCCAGCCAGGGCAGCAAGACTTCCTGCCAGCATGTTATGAAAGTAGAAAATTAACTAAAACTGAGCTGAGATACCCCATACACATGAAGGAATTGCTAGTAATATACCATACATGCAAGAAATGGAGATGTTATCTGAAAGGACACTTAAACTTCTGAGTAATAAATGACCATAAATCTGTGATCTACTTTAAAACTCAGAACACACTTGCAATGCAACAAGCCAAATAGATTTTCCTGCTCAAACAGCTTAATCTGGACATCCATTACAAAAGAAAGGCAGAGCTTTTGCAGCTGATGCTCTCTCTAGGCTATTTTAGCCTAGAGAAAATCACCCTGACCACCTGGATCCAGATTGACCAAACTTATATAACACTGAGTATAAAAATAAATGGAAAGACCCCTCAACACGCCAGCTAACTCATGATACACTAGTAAGAAATGAGAAGCACTTTCCTGTGTCAAATGGTACAGTATACTGAATTATTGAGAAAAACCCCCTACATTCCTCTGGAATAAAGGGTTTTTTTGTAACTGAACCAATGAGGATTCAGTATTTGGGTTGGGGAAGACAACAGTCCAATAGAAGGAAAGCTATAATAAGAATAAGGTATTGTTTATTGCAGAACAGTACACTTAATATATGATATGGGAAAGCCACCAGGCCACAAGAAGGTGGCATGCTCCATGTAAAGATTAAAGCCTAGGAATAACTTGTGCTGTATCATTAAGTCAAATTGGCAGTGCTCCTAATTAGGAAGAAGTGCCCACAATTCAACATTGCTATTAGAATGGCCCATGTTGTTAGATACGTCAAGGGGCGACTCATTGAGCGCCCCCTGTGTATTGTAAGATATGTTGGCAGGCAAGTCTGGAAACTCAGTTACAACACCCCCCTTGCCCCTGCTTGTTGTCAGACACCAGGATCTGAGTCTGTGGAAGACCTGGGAACGTCCACACAAACAATCTTTGTGTGGGGATGGTGCAGCAGGGGTGCAAGCAATTGTGGTGGAACTTCTTGATGTTCCCTTGAGCATCCTCAAGCTGATAGGTGTGATTTTCATAGACTGCAGCTATCTTGAAGGGCCCTAGATGATTGGGTTCTAACTTGGCCAAATTGGGGTTGAGGGTGTAGACAGGGTCGCCTATAGGGTATCTGGCTTCAAGGTGTTTGATCCCTCCTTCAATTTGTTTGTGTTTGATTTCTTGAGCTTTGGCATGCCATTGGTTTAGGGATGGAGTTGTCAACAGGGGGAATTTTTCTTTTAGGTAGGTTGTGAACCTACTGCTGCTACCCCTGTTGTAACTGAACCAATGATAATTCAGTATTTTGGGTTGGGAAACATAACAGTCTAATAGAAAGGACATGAATAATAAGAATAATGTATTGTTTATTGCAGAATATTGTGATTAATATACAATACGGGAAATCCACCGGTCCATAAGGAGGTGGCATGGTGGCACGCTCCATGTAAAGATTGAAGCCAAGAAATAACTTGTGCTGGATCAGTAAGTCAAATTAGCAGTGCTCCTAATTAGGAAGAAGTGCCCACAATTCAACATTGCTATTAGAATAGCCCATGTTGTTAGATACATCAAGGGGCAACTCATTGAGCGCCCCCTGTGTATTGTAAGATATGTTGGCAGGCAAGTCTGGAAACTTGGGTGCAACAGGTTGATACCATCCTCAGACATCACTTCCTACTGTGGCACAAAAAATTCAATAACTATGCCTCACCCCAAAGAAAATAGTATAGGGCCAAACCTAAAACAAGAAATAATTGATGTCCTAAAAAAGTACACAGTGTGTGAAAAATACTCAAGCACTAAAGCTCTACAACCTATAGCCAACCCAGTACCTGACCCAGAACCATTTTTGTTTTGGGCCTGGACGTAGTAGGACCTTTCCTAGAAGCCAAAGCAAAATAATGCTTATTAATTATAGCCATTGACTTTGCAACACAATGGCCAATCTTCTGGGCAACCAAGGACCACAAAGCAGAAACAATTAACCACTTCATCAACAAGACAATCATAGCCAACTATGGGACCCCAAACTAGATCATTGCTGATGGAGCCACAGAACTTTCAGGACACATGGGGAATGATAACTTAAAATCAAAGAATATCAAAGATTCCACAACCTTGCCTTATAGACACCCAAGCCAACAGCAGAGTTGAACACCTAAATGGCAGCCCCATCAAAACCCTGGAGAGAATAATGGATGGCAAAGCCAGAGACACATGGCCGCTAGATGTGAAGCATACATTATTAGTATCTTGGGTACAAACCAATCAAGGGACAGGCTACTCACCATTTGAATTAACATATGGGTAAAAACCAGAGATAGCCACCCGCAATAACCAATCATATGTGAAGATTCCCCCAAGGAAACCCTTGCAGTGAAACAGGTCCCAGCGCTACAACACATATGCCTCAAAGCTAAGATAGCAGAAAACAAGAGACTCAAAACATAAAAAGTGACCTCTGCAGTGGAGCCACTCCCAGTCAACACCCCTGTCTGGGTCCTTTCTGGAAACATAAAGAGATTGGATCCAGTACACAGAGGACCAGTAAAGGTTGTTAAATAAAGACCAGACAGAAACACCTACTTAGTCAAGTTTCAAGTTGCCAAAGACCCTATCATCAAAAAGGACCACAGATCCTGCCTTTGCCTCAGCAAAGGGGAACACTTGACTTGACTAGTACCCACTAGCAAACAACTCCAGGAACATCAGAAAGCAGCTGTCAAGACAAATCCCTCTCCTGATGTACCAGAGTAACCCCTTAAGAGAGGGGTGTGTCAAGGAGCTGGATGTACTGGTATTCTGGCCCTTGCCAACACACTTAACATCTATTCATTGCCTGGTTTGGCGCCAATCCAATATTCAGTTCAACATTCTGGAAATGGCAACAAACCAACATCACATGGCTTGTCCAGGTATGTCAGGGATCCAACCTGTGGGGGGTTCCTGAGGACTTGAGGGCGGACAGCCTGCGGGCCCAGCAGGGAGAGCCCACCACAGGATTGGGGCTAACTTCACAATATAAAATAACAATTTTCCAAG